>JARKHS020002712.1:0-235129 GCA_030143305.2 Amblyomma americanum | reverse complement strand
CCCGTCTGCTGCAAGTAGACTGACCGATAGGCGCATCCACCAGTCCGGTTTACGCGCAAAACCATTGCAGAAAAAATGTGAAAACTTGTTGAAAACGCGTTTTTAATTATCGTTATTCCTCAGTTTGAGAAAAATTATGGTACAACTGTTTATAAGCTTTAGTTACATTATTTTGCCGCGAGGCGGCGTGAGCAGTAGACAAGTTCCAATACATGGACATGTAGGCGGCTTCCTAGACGTCACACAAGACGTCTTGTTAGGCGTCTAGAGTATTGGAAAGCAGCCAAAGAAAGCTACGTGACAATGTTACTTGCCCATAACCGCTTCTCAAATAGTGTTTTCAAAGAAAACTGGATGGCGAGTTGTTGAGCATGGTTTGTTTTTTAAACCAACATTGATGAAGTATTGAAAATCATGGGATTCGGGAACAATGGTTAATCTGGTATTGACAACGCTTTCAAAAGTTCGTTTAGGCAGCTGGTAATAGCCCTGAGCATATGACTACTATCGGCGGCTATAAATTAGCGCAAAGTACGGGACGGGAACACAAAAACTTCTTAGCGCTTCTTTTAAGTGCCCCGTTTGTAATTAAGCTTCAGTTGTTAATAGCGCTCGTGTCGACCCTCTCCTTCTCGTTCCGTTCTTTGCGCTAATTTATAGCCATGCAAAACCAATTAGCCAAGCTACATGCTATGACGTGCTTGGGAAGTTTGGCGGCTTTCTCTGTTCCAGGAATGCGATGGTAACGGCTTTTTTTTTCAAGCCTCCGAAATTTTTCCTAACATTCGTATTTTGTTTGAGAATTGCAAAGTTGCGCTTAACAACAGGCGCAGAAAGATGGCCATCATTTCGTAACATACTTCGCCCGGACCTGGCGCCGTTTCTCTACCAGCAGACAGTTTTCTCATTTCTTGGAGATTGCATTAGTGCAAGTTTCATTTACGCAGCCACTCGTCGGAAGTCTGCGTTTTTCGGCTATGCTTTTGTACTTTAACAACGACTGTGCGTTGTGGGAGCAGCTGGAAACTGCAGAAAAATGTTCTCCTAAACCGTTTACCTTCCTCTACACTTGTGCGCGCGTCAGGGGCTCTGAAAAGAAGGATTTTTAATGGGCACTAGCTGTTATTTAAATTTGCGGACCTCCTCACATATTTTGTTAGATACGATTAGCGGTTTATGGATGACACGTACACCTTTGCCGGGGTGCTTTTTTCAGCATTGCGACGGATATACCGTTCTTTAGCTCTCGCCTTTTTCAAATTGTTAATGTTTTTCTTCCGTTGGTATCGACGGAAGTTTTATTTAGCATTAATTGTTTTTTTTTCTCGATTCCTTTCAATCTCGCGCTTACCACGCTTTGTGATTTCGCCGCACAATACCTGATGACAGAGGGAAAGCTATGCTTGCAGCAGCAAGGATACAATTCTCGACCTTCTAATTTAGCTCATCAGCACTAACATTTTCTACACATATCTTTTGTCAATACTTACTCCCGCTTTAAACCATGCCCAGTCAGCTCAATTAAGCTTCTTGCGACATGGTTCGCTGAGAATGACTGGTAGTGAGGGTGACAGGCTGACATGACAGGCTCCTGTAAACCAGCGCAACGGCTTGAAGCCAAACAAGGAAGGGACAAAACACAGCGCTGAACTAACAACAGAATGGTTTTACTCGGGACAGTTGTGCTGGTTTACAAGAACCATGTCTGACCACTCGTCCTCCAGTTCATGATGACAGGCTGTTTGTTGATCACTTCTGTATGGATTGTCTATAACATCGCCTTCACAATCGCAAGAAAATACAGGATGAACTAAAACATAAATTATATTATCATTCTCCTCGAGTTTCGGGAGCAGTATGTAGGTTTACAAGTGATCAGATGACAGTCGTTACTACAAACAATAAAATACTCTCTAACCTGATCTTTAGTATCGTTCTTTTCACTTCTCCAAAACAATTTTTAAAAAAAATCGAGACCATCATCTTGCAACTGCCATGCCCATTCCTCATGTTATACCCCATACCCGCTGTCATTAAGGAAAATAAACAAAAAGAGCGTGCGTTAAACTTTTCAACTACCAGGTATGACTTTGGTAGCTGCTCTAAGAGGTCATGTAAGTCATGGAGGATTAGCTTTGAGGTGTAGTTCGATAGTACAGAGCACACGACAATGGTTTTGTTAGTCATTAGAGTGACTGCGACCGCTTCGCATCTAGCTTTCAGCTTGAGCTCACGAGCTCAAACTGCCTGCTTACCTGCTCTCGGTAGCAGCCGGAAATATTACAATTCTTGAGCACGCTCGTGTACTGGGAACTCGATTCTTTCTTGCAGACACAAAGCAACCTCCTAAAATGATTTTTTTGTGTGTGTTTTATGTCACCATAGTTACTTAAAGGACGCCTGCAATTCAATTGTACTATGAATGCCATTTTTATCATGGTGCATGTATAAAGTGAAAAACTAGCTTGGCCTTTCTTCGGCCGTTCCAAGGAGCCCCGGAGGACTGGATCGCCTTAACACAGGCTCACTGCGTGCGGCCTGGGCCAGTGCCGGAAGCTGTTGTGATGCACCGCCCCGTCGCACTAAATCAGAAAAATCTATGCTGGGTAACCACCGTAAGTTGGCGGAAACGTCCTCTTGCCTCTTTAAATGTGAAAAGGTTTTTTTTTTTGTTTTAGGTATAATGATCACTTTTCCATTTTTTCGCGATGGACAGAATCTGGAGTATGTGCGGTGCTCCCCATCACATTTACGCAGCGTGGTGCAGTATCGCTGTTCTAAGATACGTAATCATTCGATTCATATTTGGCAAAGGTTTGGTGAAAACGACCATTTTGCCAGTGATGGCCGTATATTAGGGACCTGAGCCACTGTCGGAGGTTTGGTATGCATGGTCACACGCGTGGATCAATGGAGTCAGGGATTTTAAAGTAAGGAAAATGTGTTGTACGTATTTATTTGTTTTCTTTTCTCATTGTTGTTGTGCGGACACTGATCACATTATGGTTCATGACTCCTGGCATTTCTTGCACTGTACTCGTTAGAAGTCCCCCGTGGGTTGCGTTCGGCGGCTGGTGAGATGCAATACAGATGGGGATGTCCCAATACGACATAGCATTTTCAGGCTTAGATTGCAGAGCTTTCCCACTCACCTCAGGTCACCACTAGCTAGTTTCGGCACCTTGTAGCCGAAGCACAAGGCTTCCGACAATTAGCAACTTCAAAAAGCGATATTAATCTTTGTGGTTTTTGTACTGGTTCGCTATGTGTGAGTCGAGAAGGTGAAAAAGTTGTTTTCCAAATCTTGGAAGTTGCTTCGGTCCGCACTTTTTTATAAGGGCGATCACTTTGGGGAAAGAGGGTGCCATAAGAATAAGAAAGGCCTGCCCCAGCGAGCTGTACACCGCCACTATAACCAAATGTTAGCACTCAGGGTAGTTGCTCCCCATAAGGTTAAACCTAGCCACCAGGAAGAAAAAAAAAACGAACCAGGCATAGAGGAGGGGATAGGAAAGCTATGAGAAAGAAGATAGGGAAGTGAGGAATGAAGAGGAGGGCGGGAAAAAGACTGAAAAGGATTAAAATTTGTGCCCAGGATTTTACAAGCGACCTCTTAGATATATTGTCAACGCTTCGTTGGAAAATGCATGGATTCCAAGCATTTTATTGATTATTTTATTGATGAAAGATGCAAGGAAAGGATACGTCTTGGATAATATTCAGGCTATTGCGCTCATTTTTAATTTAGCTATATTAATAGAAAGAATATTACATAGTCGCCTCACAAAACATGGCTTTCGCAGCGGATGCTCTATATGGCCCCTGCATGTGGATCTAGAGAGAAGAATCTGGCTCCGCTACGCAGAAGGGAAGTTTTCAGCTTTGGTGACTCTTGATGAACACACTGCTATTTTAATACTATTTTACGTAACAGGCTTGCTCAGTTACATCCTCCAATCTACAGCTGTGCGTGGATATCTGATTTCTGAATGACAGATACGTTTACTGCACAGAGGGAAGCCTATGTTCTAATACAATTTATCAATCAAGACATGTGCCGCAATTATTGGTACTATAACCGATGCTTTTTAATACTTTAGTCAGTGATATACTTATTCGTCCTGATATAACAGTTTTTGTGTGTGCAGATGACAGTTTTTTTTGCCGCGGACAGGGATATCCATTCCCTTTACCAGATTCTGCAGGGATATTTGGATGCTCTTGGAGTATGGTTGCACCGTATAAATTTATTACTGAATGTTAACAAATGCGGTGTACTGGTATTTCCTCCAGACACGCCTTTCTACATTTCACTAGTCCATCGCTCTAACCAGATTCCACAAGTGAAATCCTTTAAATATCCAGGTGTTACTTATCGCCAACCTGCGTCCCATCTCGCTTACATCCTGCGTGGGCAAGGTGCTGGAGCACGTGGTGGCCAACCGGTGGCAGGAATACCTGGAGAAGGAAGGCCTCTATCCGGACACGATGATCGGCTTCCGACACAGACTCAGCACACAAGACGCCATGCTACAACTAAAACAAGAAATCATCGACAACAAGACACAAGACAGCAAAGTAATTCTGGGGCTCGATCTACAAAGCGCATTCGACAAAGTCAAACACTCAGCCATATTAGCACAAGTATCACGACTCAACATGGGGGTAACGAGCTACAATTACATCCAAGACTTCTTGACCAACCGCACGGTGGAACTGCACGCCGGACTCCCCGAACGCAAGCTCGGTAGCACGGGTACCCCGCAGGGTTCGGTCATCTCGCCGTTGCTCTTCAACCTCGTTATGATCGGGGTAGCGAGGGCAGTAGCGGGGACCGGCGTCCGGCATACGATCTACGCCGACGACATTACCCTGTGGGCGGCCGGCGGCACCGACGCCAGCATCGAGCAACAGCTACAAGCCGCGGTTACCGCCATCGAGCAGCACCTTGACGGCACCGGCCTAGTGTGCTCGCCCGCCAAATCCGAGCTGTTCGTCCTCACACCATTACGACCGGGACGGAAACGCGCTCCCCCTCGGGAGTGCGACCACATCAAGATCATGACCGCATCGGGGCAACGCATCCCCGAAGTTCCCAAGATCAGAGTCCTGGGCCTGCTGCTAAACAAGAGCGGCCGCAACGACGAGACCATCAACAAACTTACCACCAAGGCAATGGACGCCATCCGGCTCATACACCGAGTCTCGACACGACGGGCGGGCATGCGTGAAGACAGTCTCGTGCGCCTCGTCCAGTCGTTCGTGATCAGTCACATCGCCTACGATGCGGCCTACCTCAACTAGCAGGTCACTGACAGGAACAAGATCAACACGCTGATCAGACGGGCTTACAAGACGGCGCTGGGCTTAACGGAGACCACGAGTACGGCTCGGCTCCTGCAGCTCGGCGTCCATAACACCCTAGAAGAAATAGCCGAGGCGCAGCTCACCGCGCAAATGGAGCGCCTCTCTACCACCAAGACGGGGCGCAGTATACTGACATCCCTGGGTTACAACCCCCGAACCCCCAGCCGGCAACCATGCGAGATCAGCGAGGAGGCGCGGGCTCACATCCATGTGGACCCCATCCCGAAGAACGTGCACCCCGAATACAACCAAGAACGGCGGCAGGCACGGGCCCAGGCCCTCATCGAGAAACACGCCCAAGACCCGCACGCCCGGTACGTGGACGCAGCGGAATACAAACGAGAAGGCTTCACGGCAGTGGTCGTTGCGGCGGCTACCGGCACCACGACAACGGCAGCGAGCGTGCGGTGCACGGACGCCACAGACGCCGAGGAGGTTGCCATCGCTCTGGCGATCTCCGAGGCCGAGTGTCACACCGTGCTCAGTGACTCGAGGAACGCCGTGCGCAACTTTGCCAAGGGGCGAGTGAGCGCGCCGGCGGCCGCCATCATCGGCAAGCTCCAGCCCCAAGACCGCCGCAGCACCATCCGTATCAAGTGGTTCCCGGCGCACGCGGGCGAGTGTGCATCCTCGCCGAACCACAACGAGACGGCCCATTCGGCGGCGCGAGCGCTTACCCTCCGCGCCCCCGAGAGTGACCGTTCCGTGTGGTGGTTCGAAACCAAGGACCGCGTAACCAGTTATGGCGAAGTTACCATGTGTTACCGCCTAGCTCGACGGACAATGCCGCCTCCCCACCCGGCACTCAGTCGGGAGGAGGCCGTCATCCTAAGACAGATACAGACCGGGTCACTCCTCGCCCCGGCAGTGCTACACGTACTTCACCCAGAACTCTATCCGAGCGATGTGTGCAATGTTTGTGCAGCTGGTCCGGCGGACCAATGGCACATCATGTGGGACTGTGCCAGGTTCCCGACCGAGGCTACCTCCAGGATATACCCGCCCGAACTTCAAAGTGCAGTGCAGTCTGCAGACAAGGACATTCAACTATGGGCCGTCCAGCAGGCCCGGGGTGCGCTCGAAAAGCACAAGCCTCACGACCCACCACAAACGGGCCGAACGGGGGTAGTGCAGAGGAGGGCATAACCCCGGGTCGACGCTTGGCCAACGTCACGACGCGTCAAACCGTCGGTTGCCGGCATTTTCAATAAAGTTTTTCTACCTACCTACCTTATCGCCCATCATTAGAATGGAGCCTTCATATAAAGAACAATGTGTTTAAAGGAGAGCACGCTCTAGGCCGGCTGATATGGATCGGCAATAAAAGGTTCGAAATGCGTCGTGACATATTATTGTTACTATACAAAGCCTATGTAAGGCCTATATTTGAGTTTGGTTGCATTCTGTTCTCTGGTAGCGCAAACTACAAGATTCAACCCTTAATCTTACTGGAAAGGCACGCTCTACGTCTTCGAAAATCAGCTTCTTACACCCTACTTTATCTGGGAGCCTGTATCCCTAATCTATATTGCCGCTTTCAAATACTCACGGTGCAATCTTGCCTAAGGTCGTTTGGCCCGGTGACTGAAGTCAGTACTCCTATTTTTGTGTCTCAGCTGGCCTTATTTTCTCATCATTGGCCACGGTATCAAGTTCCACAAATTACTTTAACGGAGAACCTTTTAATACGGTTTGGTGTTGAACTCAGTTCTTTGCTGTGGGTTGATGACACGCCGGCAGCAGTGGAATGCAATTTTGACCAAATCTTCCCATCTCATGCGAAACACATGCCCACAAACAGTTTAAACGGTCTTCTTTCTGATTACACAGAGAAATACCCCCATCATACGGTGCTTTCTACCGATGCCTCCGTCAGCTGCCAAAAAGCTGCAGTTGGCATCTTTTTGCAGGATTTGGCATGGAGCTATTCTGTCCGCATCCCAGATTATATTCCTACATTCCTTGCGAAATTTTTGCCTCTTGGAATAGCCCTGCACAAAATTTCATGTCATGTGTCACACGTTATCATCCTCGCCGATTGTAAATTTTAGTCTCTCTTGAAACTTCACAAAAAGATTTTTTGAGCCGTTTCCTGCGATTTTTTGTCCCATGCACTTTGAAAGAGACCCGTTCCATCAACGAAGTCCGTTTTGCCTGGGTCCCTGGCCATGCAGGTATTCATTCAAATGAGGTGGCTGATTTCTTAGCAAGGTCGGCTCTTAACGAGTCAGCGACACATCCCGTCCCTAATTTCAGTCTGCTGGCGATATCCAGGTCTCAGCGGTTCTAACACATATCAGCCAAGTTACGGGACCCCTTACTAAATACCACCGATTATCAGCACTTCGCATATAATTGAAACGTCCATTCATGTAAAACCAGGCTGTGTCAGGTATCAATGACACGATTGCGGTGCAGGATTCCCAGTTTGCATTTATATCTGTGCAGATGTAGGTGGACAACAACAAACTATGTGAGTCATGCGGGGAAGTCGAATCTGTAGACCATTTTCTTCTCTACTGTCCAAAGTTCGCACCTCAGAGAAAGATTTACCTGGAGGTCCCTCTCTCCAGGTTAGGGCTCCCGTTATCTCAACCAGTTTTATCATTGGGTGCGAGCGCCCAAGGGTTCATTGGGTTCAATTTGTGGGATTCTCCATGATTACATAATTGCAACTGGTAGGTTGATTTGCTAACTCTTAAAATTTTTCGAGCTCTTCTTTTTTTACCTCATTGCTGCTTGCTATTTTAGTTTAAATTTTCTTTCGTTTTACATCGATACATTGCTAAAAATTCACGCTTGGCGCTAAAATTTTGTAGTAATCGTCTATGAAAACTTCCTTGTCTATGCCACTACACCTTGGCCAATCACCCATGTCGGTATGTGCCATGTTTTTATGAGGAAGAAGAAGAAGGCGACTGCCAATTTCGCCCAGTAAGGACACCCCCTTGTGCCCCATGCCCAATGTGCCATTGTATGAGAGTAACAACAACAACAACGACAGCCCCAAGGGTGCCATCAGCTGAAGTGGGAGTCACAGCGGTGCCTTGCCTCCGCCGAGGGCCCTTAAAGGTCCAAACTCTCAGCGTCGGCCAATCCACCAGGAACCCCTTTTCCCCGGACCCCCCAAACCACATGAGCGGCTAGAAGTGGGCCGGGACCATACGCACCACGGGTTCCCGAGCGTATGTGTGTTCGGTCTACCCACATCTCGCCGCGAGTGGCATTTGGCGGCTCCGGGGAAAAGGGGTTCCTGGCAGTCGAGCCAATATAAGTCCTGAAGCTATATGTACGTACATATAGACAGCCTTGCATGGCTAATTCACAATTGAGTTATAAATGCACTGCATAATTATTCTCGAAGTGTTTAAATGCTGTTTATAAAATCTCACTTTAATACTTATTACTAACGCTCCAAATATTGCAAAAAAGTGCATTAAGGGTAATGTGTGGATATTTGTGCCAAGCAAATAACGTATTATAACGTTTCAACGCTACAGGGAAGGACACTGAAAATTCACTACATAAGCCGCCGCAGTGTAATAATGTGCTCTCTTTTGTAAACTGCTGCCATATAAACATAAATACACACGACATACAAAAATAATAATGCGTGGCATTGTCACTAGAAGCATTAGTAAGACAAAGCGCACATGCAAATAATGAGTGAATGTTTATTCGACTTGTGAGAGAGAGTAGCTGCAACTCTCCCAATGTTCAACATATGTTAGTAAAGGAAACAAAACGCAAACACACATACACACACAAACGTCTGAAGTATCTTGTACTGCGTTCCGGCACTTAGAAGCATAGGCCACGTTTGGAGGCATAGCAAGCCACATAAGCATCGTGCGCTTGAAGCACATGCTAGCACTTTTTTTTTAATGAGTCTAACACAGCTGCAGGGCATTAAAACATGAGCTTCACAAAGGCCTGGAAAAAGATGAGAAACCTATGAACAAATGATAGTCCAATAGGTGAACTTCTTCAAGAGTATAACGGAGAAGGAAGTTATGGTCCTAGATAATTTCATTTAAAACATTCACAAGTGTTATAGAGCCAAATCAATACAGAGCAAAATTAGTATGGATTACTCCATGAAATACTTCTTGCTTAGTTTCCTGATCTGCCGGACAATGAACAGGGTTTCTTTTTATCAGTATAACTTCACACTTTTCTGCCTAACAAAGCTAGAGTGCAATTAAAATCTTCATTGTGAATAAAAAGTCCACACAAGAATATCGACGAATTTCCTCGAGAAGTTAAATCATAGATGCACCAGGTCAGAGCAGGTTACAATCGGGCATCAACAGCAGGGATATTTTCGATATACCGCTGGTCATTCAAGCAAACTTCCTTATGCAAATGACTTACTACGTATAGTGCATATTGAAATAAAAAAAAGAAGAAACATCGTTAGTCATTACACCACATGTGACAGCAGCATTACTGACGAGAGAGCCATGACATCACAGTCAGTTATTAGGCCTACAAATGCGGGCACAAAATTAAGCAATGAAAGGCATCCCAATGCCTGGGCACACAAAGCTGCTAGCATACACAGCCACACACACAGGATACACACTTTGCTCAATGACTCACAGTCCACAAACAAACTCGTAACAGTTAGCCCTCGACAAATATTATATTAAACTCTGCTCGATATATACAACAGTTGATTGAAAGAGCAACAATAAGCAATATGTCAACTGTGCTAAGTACTGAACTCATACATCACAAAATGCCTTTTATAGCTAAAGTAAGGAGTTCTGTGCACATGTCAAGGTTGTGATGTACTGCTTCACCGATAGAATTGCGTTCTGTGCATGGACAATACATTTTCAGCACACCTCAATGTTTTGCATATCTTTCTCCCAAAAAGAGCCTACGCTTGAGATTTTCAATGAGACTACACAGCGACCAGCACAGTGTAATTCGGCTCATTGAAATGTCTATTTAATGACTCACTAAGGCTCGCACTTCAGCTATTTTGTGCAATTTAGAAGGCCCCAACAACAATGTATCTGGTACTGCGCTAACAGCTCTGCGTGCATAATACAGAGTTAGGCCATGCCTTATATAGTGTGAATTTGTGACCACTGCAGATACGTTTTTGAAAAAGGTGTGTTTTGTGCAGTTCGTGTGGACTGGATTTTAAATGCAGAAAGCTAGCATAATCGCTCAATGATTGAAAGAAGAGGGTGCAGTGTAAGATACCTGAGGAGAGATTTTCATCTTGCCCCATAACTGCACTGGCAGCCACATTTAAAGATAATCTATGGGCAATGAATCACTTAGGAAAGCCTTTATTGTTGCCTATAGTTACAAAAGAATTTTCATGCCTGAAAATTCAATCAAAGGGTGAAAGAGCAAGCTTTAAATCAGTAACTAAATCATCACTGGGGAAGCACACGTTATAGAAATACAAATGAAATAAAAGTTCCCTTAAAGTATGCAACAGTGTCAGCAGATGCTGCCAACTTTGTTATTCATGACTTTGTTCCTCATGAAACTACATCGTATACTGTTGCATAACGTGGTCAGTTTACTCTCACACCCTCTCATCTCAGATGGAAAGTTGACAGCGTCGCTGAACACATTTTGGAAAGCTTAGCACCATAGACAGAATTCAGTTCTCTAGGGTGAAACATCAACAAAGCATCATGCAGAAAGGGCTGACAGAGTGTGCATGGAAGTCTCTCATCACAAAGGTATAAACAAAAAAGAAACGTAATTTTGCCGTTCCAAAACTTTGCAGTGGTACACGAGGCTCAGCGTGGAATGCTTTTCTTCGTCATTCCCTTACACTGCAAACGTGCTGTCATTTTGAAAAAAAAAAGGCATAGGCACGGTAGAAAATTCACATCATCAGTAACACCTACTCGCGACTGTACTGTGCTGTACAGGTACACACTGGATCAATCACTCACTGTTTCATTTCTGTGCAAAGCGAATGCAGCAAATTGTAGTTATAATACACTTTATTATTTTCCTCAAACCTGGTGCGAAACAAGCTACTCAAGGCTGCATTTTTCGTGCTCATTCGGGGCAAACCTTGTGCTGCCATTTAGGTCGCAGCCAGTGCGTGAAAGGCATAGTGTCATCAGCGTGTTCTGTGAGTTTCTTTTTCTTTCATCAATGTGCGCATTGCAGTGCCCCATTACATAAGCTTCTGCCTGGCACATTCCGGGCACAGGATGTCAGGTCCGTCAGTGATGAATCCCTTGCCCACCAGGGAGTTGGTGCACATGGCACAGATGAAGCAGTCATTGTGCCAGTTGCGATCCTCGAAAGAGATGAAGCGCGTTCCGCCAATTCCTGCACGGAGACCAGTCATCGCAGTTAAGGAAATGTGATAGGTCACAAACTGCTAAGTCTACATTAACATCCAGAGAGAAACTATGTTATTGTTATGAATGAAACGATGCCTGCAAGATCCAGATTATGAGGAAAATTTTGTAAATCTCGGGTCTGGCCTCAAGCACACTATTGAAGCTGGGTGAGCTCGTACTCTGATACAGCTGCCATTAGACCGGCCCTCTTACTTGAAGCACGGTGCCACTTTACAAAACAGAATGCAAGGTGCTCTTCAGCTGCACAAAGAGTACAAATAACTATCCACCATTTTTTTCTAATCAGCATCACGACTAGTGCATGTGAAGCAAGCATAATAACCTCTTCAACAAAAGAAAAGCAACTTACTAAAATCTTCTATTTCCCTCATCTATTTCCCTGAGACTGACATGCAAGAGATGCTTATGGAGCAAGTTTGCTCAGTAACCAATGCTTCTGTTCCACGTGTACAGCTAAGTAAGCAGTAATCATGTGTATTCTGCAGCTCATTCAGCTGTCCGACATGTTAGGCTCCCAACTCACCCACCTTCCCTCAAAGTATCTTTGAGCTAAAGCTAACTATTAATTTTCCAGCAAGTCACAGTTTAGAAGTCATGATATGAAAATGTTAAGTGGTTGTTCCTATTACCATGATGAACAACATTCAATTCAAAAATACGTAAGAAAATAGCATAGTTAATATCACGGGCACTTGCTGTACGCTACTTTGTTATATACATTTGAAGTTATGTACACGCAAACCTAAAAATAAAAATTAAAATCTTGGCAAATGCGTAAATATCTCAAATTTCTTGCATACAGTGCACAACATGTTATCAAGTTTCAGCCCTGCAGTGCAATGATAAACATAAATGACTGTAGTGCTGTGGCCCACATCCAATGGCCAACCCCAGTATTGCTTTTTGTAACAGCTGGAGTGCGGCTGCAACTAGCACCATACACAATGCGTAAACTAAGAAAATGATGCGCTACAAAAGAGAACAAAGTACAGAGGCCTAAAACGGCAGTCTACCATTTAACCAATAGAAATACACTTCTCGATATGTAAACGCCAAATATATCTTTTTCTCTGCATGTTGAGAAGCCACCAAATGAAAAGCGAACCGTGAGGCTCATAAAACGGGAACTATCAGCTGCTCACCAGTGATAGGCTTGGAGCAGGCAGTGCATCTCTTCGCGAACAATTCGCCGAAGCACTCGGCGCAGTACGGCTTCTCGTCACGCGACGTGAATCGCTGGCCGGCTAATGAAGCGCTGCAGTTGGTGCAAGTGAAGCACTCCCGGTGCCACGGCTCGTTGCGATATGTCACGCCGCCGCTAGTGATGATCTACGAAAAAAAAACAGAAAGAAGAGAGACTGCTATATTCATGACTTGGGGTATCATTACATACAAAAGTTAATGAAAATGACATAAAAATTAATCTGCGGTTACGTGATGACTGAATAAGTTCCACGAGTGAAGCGGATTAGTAGTGTGCTCCCTTCTAAACAAAAAAACAAAGACAGCAACAAAAATGACAAATTAGCTTATACAAAGGACAAAATGCCATCAGGCATGATGTAAAGCGGGCAATAATATTTGCCGCTCCTCAGGAGACAATAGCAAAACCAGAGTCATATAAATAGTATTCCAAGATGTTGGCGCATACTCTTGGCAAGCGCTATAGGTCTTTTCAAATCCGTAAAATAACAACTCACGTGTTAACTAGTTCCACATATAACCGACTAGTTTCAAAGAATTTGTGTTTATTTAGTTCACAAATGCCTATTTTTATCACCAAGATAAACTCGTCCCCAACTGCTCCCTGTCACAGATATGTCAAGAACTGCAGAAGAACAGAATGTAAGTTCTATGTGTGCAAAATGTGTAGTCTGATCAAGAGCAAACAATAGCGCACAAAAAGTGTGAACTGTTGATAATGAATACTATATCACTGCAGTGTAAGCTGAAAGACTCAACAATGCAGGCTGAAAACAATCTGTGCTGCACTACCTCCGAACCACAATATTTGTCCTTTAAACCTGCAATCACAATTTTAAGAACTGAGAACAAATAAAAGGTGTTCCCTATCTTGCCGCCACGACTTCAATCGAATGCCAAAAGCTACCATTTACACAATATTCCAACATGCCTTCCACCTTCTCAGTCTACCAAATCTCTGATATGTGCGGACTTGTTATCATTCCAAACATAAAAATTGGCTCCGTGCAGTTATGACATGGACAAACTGCACAAACGCAAGATATCACTACTACTGAACATCCAACTCATATGCGTTACGAAAGTCCCGTTTGCCGAATAAAAATAATACCCACTAGGTCCCAAAGTATAAAAAAAATGCAAGTGTCACTCGAAAAAAAAAATCCACTTTCTCTCCTCTAGCTTGCTGCAAGAGTAGAAAAACACTTTGGTCTCAAAGCACTCCCACCTGAATTGCGTTCTCAAGTGCGTTACCTTCGCTTTGCTTTCCGCGTTTTTTGTGATAAAATTTAAGAGCAAACATTAAGCAGAGGAGGTCCTACGTCTTCCGCTCAGTATCCCCCTCCGCAAAACCTGTTCTTCTCACTCTCTTTCACTCAGCTTCTGGAGTTCTCTGAGCCCTCGCTCTCGTAAGCAGAAGTAAACCCAAGGACCACGGCAGGGGGCGTACCTGGTTGCACTTGATGCACCTGGTGGCAAACTTGTCCTCATAGCAGCCGGTGCAGTAGATGTCGTTGTCCCGCGGAATGAAGCTCCGGGTGCCGATCGGGTTGCTGCACACGCAGCAGCAGAAGCACTTCTCGTGCCACTGGTGGCCCTTGTACTCCATCTTCTTGGTGCCTGTCGGGGGGGGGGGGGGGGGGGGACCACCAAGAGGGTGTTATCGGTGTCTAGAACAAAGCTCGAAAGAGTTGATCATGTGCTCTTCCGCTAAAGCAAGAAAATGTAGTGTGGTACTGGTACTATGATGTGAACTGCAGATACCCGGAATATGCACTCTGACCCTCCAACTTACAAGGATAAGACGGCCAAATACAGCAAGTTGAGTAAACAGTAAAATCCTCTACCATATTCCCTACTTCCCTACGCTTCCCCTACGATGAATGTTCTAAAAAGGTATGCGTCTGTACCTGAAGCTCAAGGCTGTGCCAGGAAGTTAGCAACTGGCAGTGCCATCTACCAACGTAAACGCACCTCACACAGTACTCCTATTAAGACAGTCTTCCAGGAACCCCAACCTTTAAAGGTCACTGACGTGGCCCTGCCATGTGTGGGGTCGACTCAAGCCGCGGAACATCTGTACTCATTTAAAAAACCGGACTGTGACCAAGGGCAGTGGGTGCCTAGTGCACGTCGGCTTGTAACCTAGCCGGTCTTTACAGAAAGGAGCTACCACGCAAACTGAAAAGTTTCTACAGTGCTTCATTCGTTCATGGTAATGCGCCATACTTAAAAATATAACCACCGACTGACGGTAGAGACACCACCTAAGCTCCCGTTGTCCCAGTACAATTTCTTTTATTAGATGAACGCCACCATTCAGCCCAATGTCTTTGTAAAGAAAATAATATTTTTTCATCTCTCTCTACATCTCCATTTCGCAGGAAAAGGTGCTTTGAACAGAAAGATGGCCTATATGGTCTATGGGGTTTTAACGTCCCAAAGCGACTCAGGCTATGAGGGACGCCGTAATGAAGAGCTGCTAATAATTTCGACCACCTGGGGTTCATTAATGTTCACTGGCATCGCACAGCACACGAGCCTCTCACATTTCGCCTCCATTGAAATGCAAACGCCGCGGCCGGGATCGAACCCGCATCTTTCGGTTCAGCAGCCGAGCGCCATAACCACTGAGCCGTCGCTGCGGCGAACAGAAAGAAGCAACATCGAAGATAACAGTACTGCTCGCGACGGTGTTACAAGACTGAGCATAGCCGTACATACAATGTAGCAGAAAAAACCAACCGACCCTAATTGCAGCAAATGCTTTGTTTCTAATAATGAGAGCATTAATACGAGCTTGCGGTGCGTGTTCCTTACGTGTTACACAATAACTTTAATTGGAAGACTGAATTTTTCTAAAGGCTCGGAAAAAACAGAGGCATAAAAACACGAACATTCTCATGAAACATTTCTTCAAACGGTGCGGTGAAGGTGCAATCGCTGTGACATTCGGTACTTTCGGTTGCAATACATAGGTGTCCTATATACTGCTTATTCTAAAAGCTCCAGTCAAATCTAGTTGTTCGCCAATTCTAGATGCGACCAGAGAGACTAGAAACGGCACTGAAAAGAGATATCGCGAATCGCTGCCCAAATTCCTGGGCGGCTCGCAGTCTCAGAGAGCGGGCTGTTACTGGCAAACGGCTGCCGGCATTCACCAGCGTCGCTGATCCCTGCATTACGAAATTTGGTAGCCGGGACCCAGATATGAGACGGCCGGGTGCAGAGAGAGTTCTCGTTATGCGCAGTGAGACGTTTATAACGCGAGCGCCATGTGCTGCCAGTTGCTGTCTCTCTAGTTCTATCTTCCTTTTCCCGCTACATCCTTCGTTAAAATGCACGTCTTCATTCGAATTAAGTATGGAGAGATGCATGCAAAATAGCGTCGCCTGGCGCGAGTCTCGTATTTGTCGACGCTTCGCAGACGAATGACTCTGACCGTTCGGGCGAGACGTCTCTGGAGGCTCGTCCGCTTCGCGCCCCATGGGGACAGCGCTTGACGGGAACGGAGACGGTGGTCAGGCTCCACTAGCGTCGCGCTTCGATCGCTCCGACGCTGAGGTGGTCGTTGCTCCGCTACTTCATTAAAAAGGCGCCGCCCAGTCAGCTACGAAGCGCTCAGGTAGGCCACACGCCAAACTGGCTCGCAGCGCCAGCAACTTGCAGGATCACTCGTGATACCCAGAAAGGGGCGCAGTGCAAAGCACACTTTGTGGTGCGCTGCCGATAAGAGCTGCTCCAAACTGCCCCCGACGAGCCGCAGAGAACGATGGACACCACACGGGAGTTGTCGCTATCGACGAGCCGCGGCAGTCGTCCAGGGGCTGAACGAAGCCGCGTCGGCTACTGGTCCTTACGTACGTCTCGCATAGACTATAACTTGTGAAAGGCTTCGCGCACGCTCCGGTCCCGCGCCCTACACGCCAGGCGCTAAGATAAAGATGCACGCGAACGCGTCGACGCTTCTATATAGAGGCCGCACGGAGTCGCAAACCCATTTTTCTTTCTTTACACCCCCGCCCCCCTCTCTTTCTGGGCGCGCCACGCCCTTCGGCGGCCGTCTAGCCTCATTCCCCTCATTTCCCCTCGAAAAAGCGCGGGCCTCCGCTTTTTCTCCCCTTTCCCTCGGTCCCGAAACGGGAACGGTCTCGGCCCGTCTCGTTCCCATGGCGACGACCCGACGCTAAAACGCTCTCGGTTGCCCGCCGCGCCGCCTGTCTGGAGGTCATCTGCCTAATAACCCCGACGCAAGAGTAGCGATAAGCACTTTCTCTTTTTCTTTCGCCCTTCCATACATCCCTTCTCTCTCGCTCGGCTCTCCGTTCCCCATTTCGCGTTTACTCGCGCAACACACGTCTCGGTGCCGGCACGGTTTTTTGCGCAACCAATTGCGGCGCCGGCTACAGTAAGCGGCCGGCCGCACCCCAGAGTCCCTAATAAGGCGACACCGAACCAGGCTCGACGAAAAGCGGTCATCGACTCCCACTGCGATTCGTTGTGCGGCGGCGCGCCAGTCGCCCTCTACCCCGAGCCTTGCGGCAAGCAACAGCGGGTCGCGAGAAGGCGTTATGCAGGCCCGTAGCGGGCAGACAGCTGTGCAAGCTATAGAGTATGTGTGCAGAAGGAAAGCGACGGGGATTGTATGCAAGAGAGGGCGGCGGAAAATGGGACGCCTGAGCTGTTATGCTAGGGTCAAAGACGCATATTCGATGCGGCTAGGCTCTGTCGCTGGAGTTGCCGTAACGTTGTGACTGAGACCTCCTTTGCTCTGCGTCTTCAACCGTACTGTAAATAAGCACCTAAACGCTCTTTTCGTCTCCCCTTTCGGTAGCGTTTGATGATAACGGTGACAGGTTCCAGCGGCTCGGAAACGCCCTGCCAGGACCAGTTGCATGTCAAAGGTCTTCTTTCAGCCCACAGGCAGCAGGGAAGTTTACCTAATGATTATGCTAGGAGTAGGTTATTGCTGGTGATCCACGCACAAAACTGCAATGGAAGACCTATGTGCTAACGCTGACCCGTCAAAATGCATCGCCTCCAGGGCAGTATACACGCATTGTAGCAAGCATGCAAGCCCGATGACAACATTATGATTTAACCACAACACACGCGCCGACGAGCATAGAAAGGTAAGTGCCGTAAATTAAAAGCTGTTTTTTAAGCCGCTGCGCTCGCTTAATGGCCTACGCCACCTACTGGTGTAACTGCGCAAGATCAAACTTTTGATATCTAAACCACGTGATCGTTTCTCGAGTGAAAAGCACTAAGGAGGCTCGTTCGATACGCACCAGCTCGGAAGATCTCTCCGCAGCCATCGCAGCGGGTGGCGAAGGCGGCGTCGTAGCAGGCGGCGCAGTAGACCTTCTCGGCCTTGGAGCCGAACGGCTTGTCCACCAGCGACACGCGGCACTTGCTGCAGAGGAAGCACGCCTCGTGCCAGTGCTTCTCCTTGTACGACAGGTCCTGCAAGACCACCGCCAGAGGACCATCACCAGAGCGAGTCCACAGTTCGGTGAGCGCCTCAGTGGCCTGGTGCAGTGGTGTGCAGCACTGGTGTGCACCTGTACTATAGCTAGTTGTGTACTAGTTAGTTGTATACTGGTGTACTAGCCAGATGGTATCATGAAGCAATGGCTCGTCTGGTTTCGTAAATTATAGGCAATTAACGGTACCTTCTAACCACGAATACGCCCATATGAGAGTAAAAAGGGGAGTACGCTGACCTCTAGCGCACTGCTTTTTATAAAAAGGAGGGCGCTAGAGGGCAGCTTACTCCATTTTTACTCCTTTCTAAGGCGACTAAAGCTTGGTCCTCTGAGCACTCGCAAACTGAATATCTCCAGGTGACATTAATGATGCTAAAAAAATTGAGTTGCATGCAATGTGCCTCCATATTTGAACGCCTGCCTTCGGGGACACTTTGATGGAGAGCACCACGTATGTGAACGTTCTCTGCATCGAGTGCAATGGGAGGGTCTTGGAAATGGTTTTTGGCACTGCTCTGGTACCGGAAAACAACCAACGGAGTTCAACAGCACCAGGCATGAATACAGCAGATATGCGCTCATTATTTCTTTATTTTTTCTCATTCTGCATTGACAACTTGCAGAATATCGACCGCCCTCTATATATTTAGAACCGAAAACTATCGTTCGCAGACGGCAATCTCAAATTCTTGTTCGAAAAGGGAGGGGGGGAAGGGGAAGATGTCCCTTTGTCTGTATGAGAAGGAAGTTGTTGAAATGACACAATATAGCCCAAGTGGGAACATGAGGAGTGGGCACAGACAGACACTCGTCAATGGAATGCTTTATTGCATCCTTTCAACTTGTTTTTACACTCTATCTCGAAAGCTTGTGTTGACCATCAGGGCTTCAGATTCACGCAGATAAGGCTTCGAAGGAGGATACAGTGGAGGGCTACTGACTCATCTCCCCTGGCGCTAACCTCTTCACTTAGCAGAGCAGGAATTGAAAACGCGGTCTGTGAACGAGGGTTTTTGGTTACAAGAAACCTGCCTGTATGTCAGCTTTCCCGCAGTTTAGCAAGTTACCAAGACACTTTTGAAAATAACTTCGAGTACACATCGACCAGGTGCTTTTTGTACGACTGCTCTCCGCATTGTCTGAAATGCATCCGCTCCGGAAATCATCTCTCTCAGTATTCATCTTTGGTACTAGGTGCGAACACACACAGAACACAAGGAAAGGAACGGGACAAAGCGCCTTCCTTGTGTTCTGTGTGTGTTCGCGCCTAGTACCAAAGATGAATTGCGACCAACTCGCCCAAGAAGACGTTCTCTCAGTATTGTGGCGCCATCAGACTGTGGCAGAGCTCAAGCAGAATCAGGCATTTAGCACAAAAGATTACCGCCGCATGCTTTGTGTTAATACGTGCAATCCCAAGTAAGGTCAGCGAGATCGCTTGTATAAAACACATATAAGCTGCCAGAATCAACTTGAAAAACCTCCATTCGCAGTTGTGCACTGCAATATTCTGTATTTGTACATAGTGTATATTGCCGCCCTACCACTATACTTTCTTTCTATCGCTACCCTCTTTCTCTTCCTCTCCCTGTCCTTTTTTTCCCGCTAGCCGCAGCTCCGGCGCTTCAGGTTTTGATGGCAGATGCCGCGGCTAGCGACACCTTTTCCCTCCGTTCTTATTTTTATTAATAGATAGCCACTAACAACAACTGCAAGCAGAACGCTTCTTTTCTTTTTCTTTCTAATCACATCATTCGAATCTTATTAACAGGCTTTCAGTCAAGGAGAGAAAATGAAAAGTAATTTTCGTTAAAGAGTCACGATCCGGCGCCGCAAGAAACAACAGAAAGAGCTATGACTGTTGCACGCTAGGAAGAAAACGCACGGAAACACCCTAGAAGCAAAATGCTGCGCATGGTCACGCGACGGCCGCGAATAAGATAAAAAAGCAAAGGCGAAGTAACACATGTGAGGAGGACAACAGCACCCTCCCGTTTCAAACAAACGGCAAAAAAAAAAATATTTCCTGTCAGGCAGAGAAGCTCAATGTAATGAGAATTTAAGAACTAAAGCTTTCATTTTTCATTAGCCCTACTCATATCGATCAGTTATCTCAGCGTTGCTGGTGTCATCCCTTAGTTACGGTAGACTCGCGGTAAAAAAAGTCTATGTTGTGCTGTAGGGAATTGCAATGTTTCCGGCGCCAAAAAAGCACCGAGTTTGGTTTGCGTGTAGTCCAAAATCGATAAGCTTTCGACTCCAGCCGTCAAGGGGGCGTTATAAAAATAGCTACAGTGCTATATATCGTTTATAAAATGTAATGCAACAGTTTTAGCCTTACGTCAAACCTTATTTCGAAGTTTTTTTTGCCGAGGTTATCAAACAGAGATCAGGGCAAAAAAGCTGAAGCGAAAACCAGCTCACAACTTCAACGCAATCGTGTCATAACTTGTTTTTGAAAGGCCTTCTTCCCATCAGAGCATTTTTCCCATCGGTGCTTTTAACAAGGCTTAAAAGGCTTAACGAGATCAAGCACGCTGAAAACAGTAAAGAAAAATGCGGAATGCAACCAATTTTGCCCAGCAAAAATGTTTTTACAAGGTGAAATAACCTACTCCGTGTGCAGCCATTAAAACGTAAAATCAATAAGTGAATCTTGCAAACGGCTAGCTCAATATGCGGTTTGCTACGAAAGGCACCGTTAACTCTCTACTTTTATTTTTATTTTTGTACAAAACGCTACGTATATAGGGCTGGTGTTCTTGGCATTAATCATTTAGTGGGCGCTACGTTACTTTCTGGCACCGACGATTTTCCGGCCGAAAGCAGCAGCGTTTACAAATGGGGCGACATGTCCTAAACTACCAAGCAGAGAAAGCGGTCCAGGGTGAGATTAATGTTAGCTACGGTACTCCGACATTCATCACAAATTTTATCTAGCAGTCCAACCCTATAGCAAAATGGTCCGTAAGAGCTAAACACGTGCATTTAAAGGAATGCAAAGTTCGTATGATACGGAAACAGAAATCTCTACTCTATCCGTATATTTCTGCGTGGCATACACATCGTTTCGGTACGGTTTCCTCCTGATTTCCACATAAAGTATGTGACGTCATATGAGGTCAGTATAGGTGCTTCTAACCTCCGCGTATGCGCTGCCCGTATTGACTCCGTATATTGCACATTTTCCATATGAGCCATACGCAAAATATTCGATATTGCGGGAGTCGTGTCGCCAGTGCGCAGCAGACAGCATCGCACACCAATCAGGGCACCAGGAGGCGCGCGTACCTTGGAGTCGATGCCGATGGCCTTGGAGCACTCCTCGCAGGAGTTGGCGAACACCTGCTCGTAGCAGCGCACGCAGTAGGGGTGTTCGTCGCGCAGCACGTACCGCTGGCCGGTCAGCGAGTCGTCGCACTGCCAGCAGCAGAAGTGGCTCGAGTGCCAGTCCTTGTTCATGGCCTTGGTGTACTCGCCCGAGAACACGAGCTGCAGGTGGAACAGAAGGGGAACAAGTTGACGAGCTTTCGGATCGGTTCCAGAGCACCGCTCAGACGGACGACTTCACTACACACAGCGCTAACAGCTTTTGTTTAACCACATGTTTTAACCACATAGCGCCCTTCTTGTATTCCCGTATTCTCGTGCGCGTGGTCATGTCCCCGCTGGTTATTATATTTAAGGCACTTACTAGCCCCATTACACGAAATTCCGCTCGGCGACCGTCGTTGAGCCCTAGGGATGAACCCAAAAAGATGACGTCCCAACTGCCGTCTAGCCACCGAAACGGCCAGAACGACGACGCCATGCAGAACAGATACCAGGTGCAGCCACCTCGCCTACGTACAGCCCAAGTGCATTCGGCAATGTCTCCCCTCAGTCTTTCCACAAAATGACTCCTTGAGTCGTCAGCCGCAAGACATAAACGTCGGGAAACGCAGGGAAACGCCGGCCGCAGAAAACATAACCTTGACTGCAGTGGAGTTCGCGCTACGTTAAGTATGCTCTCCATGCGCCACGTTAGCGTTCGGCTCTCTATTAGCGACACCTAGGAGACAAGCCGCCTTACGAATATATGGCTGAACGAAAACTTGGCCACGTAATCCTGCCGTCATACATGTGGCCACCAGGGAAGTACCAAAGCCGCATAACGCATAAAGAACCATGTCGATGCTTGTTCTGTCATTATCAAAACCTCCTCTAAAAGACACCGTAGCAGTGATGTGTACGCGGTCGTCACGAACAAAACAAAACAAAACACGCACTCGGCGGGCACATTTCAAAATGAAACGCAGCACGATGTGTAAACGCCTATTGTCAAAACAGTATTCCCGACTACGGAGCAGAAAATACAACAAGTACAAAAACTTGATACAAAAAGGCACAATCCATGTGTCTGGGCGAAGTGCTGGATACGAGGAGGCCAGAAAGATCCCGATAACAGCGGACAAAGCACCAGAACTTCGTCGCCGCGCTCCCTACTCGGTCGATTGGATTACGGCGCACGTGCCGCCAATCTCCTGGGACGGGAACGAGTACCTCCTCAGAGAGAAATTGGCGCCGCGGGGACCGAGCTCTCCGAGGGACCACGCGCATATACACTTTACCGACCATCCGGCTACCCTGGCACGTGCCTAAACGGATAACATGGCTGTGATTTTTGTGGGGATGTCTCCGGCTTTTGCCAGGCTGTCTCTGCGTTCATTACTGAAAGCAGGACGGCCTGCGAGATGGGATCATTGGGCAAACAATGTCAGAAGTTGACAAGTCTTCGCTGTTAACGCACTGCTAAGCTCCGGGCTTTGTGTGCAGTACCGCAGTTAAAATCCGCGAAGGCTTTACAGAATATAACTTTCATCCAGTCTTAACCCAAGCCACAAGGGCGACGCAAGCGCCCCTCGCGGTATTCTCTCTAAACGAGCGGGCCCTCTTCTAAGGAACGTCCGCAGTGCCACTCATTAGCCGCAATGGTCTTGTCTCACTAAGCGGCAGCGCCGACCTTTTTTCTCTGCACATAAACTCGCCACGCGCCAATGTAAGCACGATGATACGATTATGCCAGACAGCCGCTCGTAAAGTTTCTGACGCACCACTTGCTTCAAATCTAAATTATACTTTTGCGCGTCCTGTGAAGGATCCAAGCACGAAGGCAAGTTTTCACAACCAGCGCCACGTGAAAACAGGCAACCACTCTGCCTCTTCACAGCAAACCCTGTCGGCGGACGCTCTGCTAGTTCAGAGGTCAGCTGAAGCTACGAGCTTAGGAAGAAAATATGACAAATATGGTAGCATCCACCAACGCATCAGCCATTAACCGATCAAAAAAAGTACCGTGTACGCAAAGGCACACAGGTTCAAAGCAAACGCGCATCTCGTTTCTCGTTCCTGTTTGGCGACCTTGTGTAGAAACTGCAAAAACGCTTGCCACATGTAAAAAAAAAAATCAGGTATTGCGCGTGTTGTCTTCAAGCAGGGTAATGACAACACAGTTCGCGTTCTAACGGCCACTCATGGATGCATGTGTACTGTTTCGTCGCATACTGCTTCGGCATGGTAATCAACTGACCCTTCTTCACTGTTCCGAATTTTCACACGGCGGCCATCTCTTCCTCTGAACTCAGTGTCGGCTAATTGCCTTTTCCTCTCGCTGCTCTTAAAGCCACGCTTCGATAAGAACGACATCGACCGTTACGTCGGCAAGCTAGTGCCAGGGCCACAAAAGCAACAAGGTCACTCCGCAAAGGCCACACTTCTACACTTCACCTCACAAGTTGTTCGCAGTGGAGTTGCACACTATACGAGTGCGAGGCGACGGCGCTTCCACAAGTGTGCTGTTCTCACGCACTCGTGAGCCAACCAGGCAGGAGGCCTGGAAGCCGTCGCTTCCCGCACGTGGCCTCCGCTATTTTACGAACGGCTTGTGTGATCCGAAATGCCCGAGCCGAACAGCACTGCTTCCAGAAGCGTCCAGCCATAGATCACGCTACGGTCCTCCTCCAAAACCTCCCGAATAATGTAATGTTCACTGACGTTTTCGCCAGCAGAGGTCGCCAGTTGTCTCATAAAATGGCTGCAGCCCGGCAGCAGAAAGCGAATACCCTTCATGCCCCGTAGCTTCACCGCCAAGTCATCCCTTAATTCGCGTCGGTAGACAGCATCGACGGCGGCCCCTATTAGCAGGTAATGTTTCATTGCCGCACTAAGACCACTTCCTCTAATGAACAGCAGTGACATTGGGCAGGTTATGATAACGTATTTCTGTGCACGTTATCGTGCACGTAAACGAAAAGGGCAGTAATAGTTGCAATGCAACTCGCGAGGACTCTAAGCGCTGTACGCGAATGAGCAGGGCAGCTTTGAAAAATACTTCGGTAACCACGTCCAAGAATCTGAAACACCATGTCTCAACGAAAACGTGAGATACTCGGCTCATTAATTCGCGTAAAGCACGAATGTTGCGTTTTTATCGGCTATTTCCTGGACCCACACGACTCCCATTCAACAACATGATCCAATAATGAAATGCGATAGCTAATTATTACTATGAAGAATAGTTTCCGCTAGAAAACATAAGTCTCATACCATGTGCTAACAACGCATTCATGTGCACTGTATCGCTGAAAAACCAAGCCGCCGATGTGCAGTGAAACCTACTTCGACAAACGAAAACAGCATCCGTTTTACGGGCGTTTAATTGGTGTGTACCGCACGATCCTGCAACGGTGCGAAGTCTGCACAGAACCCCGCGGTTACGCAGGCACGCTTCATGCACGCAACTTGGCGTCTACTCGAGTAAGCGTTGCATAAAGAAAAAAGAAAGAAGCTGTGTTATTGCGAAAACGAGCGTCTGCAAGCACAGTTTTCAGGTCTGCGCCCAAAAATAGCAACACCTACCTCGACTTTTTTGTTTTAACTGATGACTCAGAGCAAAACGTCATCATTCGACCTTCGACACAAAAACTTGAACGCATCTTTCAACCATGCGCTAGCGAAGTTAAGGTCGCTGTTTAATCTCAAGTTTTCTTTCCTTTACTGAACAGCTTTTGCTATAAAGACTACCATCGTTGTTAGCACTGACTTTTTGACATAGTAGGAACAAAGGCAACGTGGTGACGCGCTGAGAACCAGCGAAAATGACTAAATTTACAACGTGAAGACTAGCTTCCACAAGGCAACGCGACTTACACCGACAGCAGCAAAATGGCAGGACTCTTGCTTATTCCTCCCAGTCTGTCGGCACGCTGCCCGGTGTTTTTCGTTTCACACAGAGCACTGCATAATCCTATTAGGCCTTGTAACTATATCGCGTTTAGTTTAAGAGGATCACGAAACGAAGCGCTTAAACGCTTTCGTTCGAAGGCCCACAATGTTACACTTGACAGCCACTACAGTTAGCTTATACAACTGTATGTCGCTAATCCTATCCCTCAATCCCATGTTTGGTCGCTGCGTTATTGCGATATTTTCGAAGCGAGGATTTCGGATGCGCTTAAAGATGATTTTACGTACTATTAATTTGCTTCTAAAATTAGTGCGCACAGTATAGGGATCCCGCAAGCTGCTTTTATGCGCGTACAGACACATATGTGCCAAGAAGAACAGCCAACCGGAGCTGTCGTTTCGCTTGTATTTGCCACGCTCCAATGATACAACCACCTCGGCTGTGACGTGGTTGTGCAAAAACCCTGGGGCAGTGAGTTTCGAATGCTATTCACTACGACAGAAGCCGTCTTGTTTGGGTCGATCGTGTTGGCCTGATGAAACGCACGGGTAGCCTAGGGCTAAGCCAGCATACTCAAGGAAACCCGACGAAGCCAGCGGGCATACCCAACCATTCTGGACAAGAGCATTTCTGAACGGGAAAGAGTTGATGAACGCAATTTTTTTTACATATATTTTAGGATTTCAGTATACAAATCAATATATCCGCAGATATCTCGTCGTCAGACTTGCTATTTTTTTTCTATTAACAATTTTCGTCAAAAGCGCGTCGCACCATTGTTTTCTGCGGCAGTCTGAACTGCTCGATGCGAGCGATGAAAAAACTCTGACAGAAAGATTTTGCCACATATCGGAAGAATGGACCATTACCTTCAATATTTCCATACCAGTACCATACAGTTTTCTTAAATTCAAAATTTTTGTCTAAGAATGTTGGACACGATATTAAGCGTGGCACGCCAGTATACACCACGCGTGAGCTGATGGTGTTGAGAGAAGTATTCGATAATTTCGCCTCTTACAAAGAAATGGAAGCTAAGGAGAGTGATTCGGCGTATTCCGACTCATAAAGCTTGTTCCCAACAACACAGCCGTGCGTCCAATTAATTCTGTGCCCGTCAGAGGTCGTCTGCCCTCGTTTGGACACTCTTCAACGCATTTATATTTCTGGCAAGGTATACGTATCCGCTATATAAACCAGTCCGGAACGGAATGCGTTCAGACTAACGTAAACCCTTTCCATAGCCTCTATACGAGGACATCGCTCCATTATCTGGCGCTGCAGAGGCCGAAGCATCGACTTGCAACCAACGTTGGCTGTATAATGCCCTCGCTTTGCTGTCAAAAAGCTACCGTCCTTTGACACTGCTAATCAAAATTAACAGGCGGGAGAAAGCTGTCGGAAAATAGTTATTTCACTTCATTTAAAAGGTTACAACAGTGAGGCAACGTTTTTTTTTTTTCGCTTAGCGGTCACGCATAGTTAAGAGCAGGACTGTAGTATAGCGGCTGCAGTTTTTGACGAATAAAAAACTGCCCTTATAACTAGGTGGAAATGAGTTTGCTGTCCCGCAGTGTTTTCGCTACAAAGCTATAGACCATAGCGGATGAGGAACTGCGTCAACCGCGCATTAGACGCAACAACTTGTTGCGTTTAAGCGGCAGCGATGACCACGCGTGTTTCCTTGCCTCAAGCTAAATGCCACCGGGTACTGTCCGTGCCTAACTTGCCAGCTGGAGTTCCGACAAAGCGGAGAGCTGGAACCGATAAGGCTGGACCCATAAAGAAAAGCTTGCTACTGAGTTCATAGAAAGTAACCGCGCACTGAATTCTTGCATCTCCGAAGCCACGGGCGATATGGTTTCTCCTCTTAAGGTCGAGTACCTTTTTCCAGGCGAAAGAATCGAACGGCCGCCTGTTGAGACTTCCTTTAAGGACGCCGATTTTTCCTAAACACTGGTGGTACTGCATGCAGAACAGAGAGACGGCCCGCCAATAATTCCAAAATCGGTGTCCTCTTCATGCGCAATCCGAATCGAAAGCGAAAACTGCCTCCCATTCAGACGCATCTGAATGATCAGCTGATTAAATGGCAATAGAAAAAAAAAACAGAAAAGATCCAATAGGTCTCAGTGGCCGAATTTAAGCCACCCCAGAAGCCCTAGGCAGCGCCTAGGTAGAAATGGCGCAGTGTAATTGGCTGGATGCCCTCAATCTCGGTCGCGCCTCACTTCGCTTCGACTTTCCAGTAACGCGTTAAAAAGGCGAGACGGTAACTCCAGCACTTACCGCATCTGCAAAACAACGTCACACGCACGTAGGTTGCGCTGCAAGCATGTAGCCTCTGTCGCTTCCTACGCAGCAACGTATAATCGTGCGTCGAGAGTTTCAGCGCAAAGAATTCAAGCTGGGTTGTGTATACACCACTGGCCTCTATGCACGCAGTCCCCGGTTAACTTTCTTTTTATCTTCAGTCGCGTTTACATGAGTGCGACAGAAGTCGACTCCACTCCTCTTTTTGAGGGAAAGTGCAAAAACGTTGAGGAAGAGAGTAGAGGACGAGTCGCGCCTTTACTTCTCGAAACCTGCTCTCTGTCTCCAAAATCGACTGAAGACGCATTCTGTCGCATTTATGTAAACGCGTCTTTAGACTACCTTGACCTCATGAATAGCAGCCGTTCACTGGCCTCCTTGTTGCGCGCGGGACATTGCGGAATAACCATACTAGAGCCGCGCCCAGAATCAGTATTCTCAGATATTTTTGTTTCTTTTGTTCCTGGGTGCTTGGTCTTTGGTCTCTGGCTTTGATTTCGCTTTGGTGACGTAAGCGGTAACGCATGACACCAATGACAAAAGAGCAAAATAATGGGGCACGAAACACAACGTTAAAGAATACGAGCCTAGGTCCAGTGTTTCGTATCGATTCATTTCCAGAATTATTTCTGACTCCTTCCTCTGACCCTTTATGATTGGCAGCTAGCGCCTGTGACGTCACAACTGACAGCCAGCAAGCGATGCCCTTGACCGGCTGTGGTGCCGTGGCCTGGGCTGACCAATGGGAGAGAGGGAAAAGGAAGCAAGGGGAAAATAATCCTCATAAAATACGACCCGTTCGGGCATCATTGTATATATGCGACGATGTCTTTGGCAAGCAGAGCCGAAAGCCTTACCAAATGATAACCCTAAATATTTGTATTACGCAGCCGCCCCACATTCCCCTCCCATTGCGCCCTTTTTTTTTATTCACAGCTAGTTCCCTTTTAACACGAAGTTTGATTAAATTTCACATCGGACAAGAAGAACCTGTGCGCGTGGTTCGGCGAGCTGCATTGGACAGAGCACACTATTCCTTTCAAAATTAGGCAAGCTAAAGTGTAATGTCTTTCCGTAATTACGGCGTGCTTATACCAGCGTAGGGAAACATCGCATTTATTCTAAAGCCGCACACCAACCCAATTCCCTTCAACACAGAAAAACTGCTATCTTCTACAGAACACACTGGTGCCTCACAGCAATGGTATCTTGCACAGTTTTGTTTATTCGGTCGATACTTCAGGCAATAACGAGAAAGCGTTTTTTTTTTTTCTGATCTCATTGCTTCCTTTCGCTCTCTGAGTCAAGACTCCGGCGCACTCACTGTTGCTTACACGAACGCCGGCGCCGGAGCACGCTTTTGTTTTGCAAACTGCGCGCTGCGACCTGTATACTTGCCCGCGGCCTGAGTACCTCGTGGCGGCGGGCCGACAGACGGAAACGGCCGGGCGCGCGGTGGTGACGCCACCGGAGCGAACCCAGACCTGGCAGTGCTTCAAGTTTCGGGGAAAGAAGATGGCAAGCCAGCACTCCCTGCCCGGAATAGACGTCCGGAACGCCATTTGGGTGCGCCTCCGCTGGCGCCGATTATGTAACTCAAGCCGCTGTTTGCCTCGAGGGGAACACTGGTAATGTATTTGTAGCAATACAGCCACGGAAAGAGGAAAACTGGCGTGTACGCGCGGTGTTTAGCTTAGCCGCCTATTTGTGCGCCAGCTCCTCCTTTATTACGTAATATTTTTTTCTTCCCACGCTTTCGGCGATTTCAGGCCTTTGAAACCGGAGTGGGTGTCTGCACTCAACGTACCCTTTGCCATAATCTGGACACTTGAAGGTAGGACATTTAATAATAATAATAATAATAATAATAATAATAATAATAATAATAATAATAATAATAATAATATATGTTTTGGGGGAAGAAAATGGCCCAGTATCTGTCTCGTATATCGGCGGACACCTGAACCGCGCCCTAAGGGAAGGGATAAAGGAGGGGGAAGGAAGAAAGAGGTGTCGTAGTGGAGGGCTCCGGAATAATTTCGACCACCTGGGAATCTTTAACGTGCACTAACATCGCACAGGACATTTTCCTCTCTCCAAAACAGCTGACCTGAAGCTGACTGTTTTGATGCTAGAGAAAGACGCACGCCACCTTGTAAGCCTCGTTAACGTGGTAGATATTCATGGGCACTCTATTCCACTGACACGATCGAGTCTCCTTTCACGAACTGAACGAGAATGCCTCTACTGAAGACGGCAAAAGGCATGAAAGTTCGAACGAAGGACGCCAGTTACGTACGCGCAGACAGGCAAATGAGAACCTCACATGAAAATAAATGGCCGAGTTATGAACAGTTGGATAGACATCGTAGATAGATTCGGGCGCGTCAAGTGCACTGAGAACCGCAGCAACACATGTAGAGGAACCAAGCGTATGCTGCATTCTGCTGAGAAGCCTTGTATTAGCCCGTCATCAATTCAAAACTATAGTCGGTTTGGCTTTTATGGAACGTACCCTGTGCGCATGTCTTGATATGCTCCGAACTCGAATAGAGAATTGTGTACGGCTTACTCCTCTTAAAGTCAGCGAGGATAACCCGATCAGTTAAAGTAAAAACAAGGATGGTTTGATTTATGGCGTTTAACACTGCAAATCGACTCAGGCTATGAGGGACGCCGTAGTGGAGGGCTCCGGAAATTTGAACCACCTGGGGCTGGAGGCCTCTAGCATTTCGCCTGCATCGAAATGCAACCACAGCGGTTGGGATCGAACGCGCATCTTTCGGGTCAGCAGCCGAGCACCATAGCCATTGAACCACCGCGGCGGCGTAAAACAAGGATCGTCCTTTAAGCTATTAACAGGCATGAAGTCCGTAAGCTGCACTAACCCTGATTAATTGGCGCCGGCTCGGAACAACCCGAAGCAATAAGCACGGTCACTGATGACCTTTGGCATATTTTCGGAAAATGCTCGCTCTCACCAAAACAAAAAAAAATAGCATAGGAAATGCTATTCAAGAGCACAGAGAGCTGAAGAAGGGGGCGTGGGCTTCAAATTCTTCAGTTTAGGATGTAACCCCATTTTAGTGTAGAAGGGAATCGCAATAGGATTAAGCCCGGCCATTTGTCACGATGACGTTGTAAGCGGCGGTCACACAGTGAACACTTGCATGGTTTTTTTTTCTATTAGAGCGTTACAAAGCTGCAGGTAGCGATCACCTCAGCCGCAGCTGACGCCACTGTGTGATACATTTCAAAAAGCGGACAAAACGAAAGCGACCGATTTCGAACAGATGGCGGGCATGCAGTCGAATACACAGCGAAATCCCCGCCCGTGGTTTCTTCATATATCCAACGGCGACAGCGACCGCACAATCCACTCTACTGCGACGCGCTAGCTACATTCGGGCGCAACGGTCCAGCGAGAAAGATAGGATCCACGCTGCGCCATGCATAAGACGATACCGCATCAAGTTGATCGCGCAGGTGAGCTGCGGGTTTACCGACAGCACGCAACGGCACATCCGCCATTTACCTCATCGTTGGGCGCTTGGTTGTACTGGTTTTCGTCGGTGTCTACGTCCACCATGATCCTGGTCTTCTTCTTGGTCTTCTTGATGGTCCGCTTCACGGTCTCCACTTCCTCGGACATTTTGGACGGTGTTCGCGCACAAATCGGTTAAAGCAGGGAGCGGTGATAAGCTGTGGCAGCAAGTAGTCGGGGGGTTCGTTCGAAGCTGCGAAGGGGGGGATACCGCGAAAGAGAGATGCACGAATGAGATGCGCGCGACCTGCGAGTGGCGCGCCTGCGGCTTGTGGCGGTTTATGGGGCGGCAGGCAGCCCTGTGAGCTCGGGGACGCCCGGGGCCCGGCCCGGAATCTTCGCGTTTTGCACACGGACCCCGGCGGGGCAAGTGCAAAGTGGAGGGCGAGGGGAAAAAAGGCCCGGCTGCGGCCGCTGGGGCAATCTCATCTCCGTTGCAGGAGGCGCGAGGGTCGGGGTTCGGTTTACGATGATGCGCCGGAGTGGGGGAGGGAGACCATCCGAAAGGCCACGCGGGCCCCTCCGGTGTGGGCGAGGGCAGAGGGAGGCTGGGGCGAGCCGCGCACGAAGCCCCAAAGCAGCAAAGGACGAGAAAGAGTGAGAGAGACAGGAAACACAAATAATAAACGGCTGAGCCTCGGTCTAGCCCGGGCTGGAAAGGATTTGGCGGCCGCCTGGAGATGACGAGTGATGCGAGCGGCCAGCGAGCGAGCGCGCGCGTCGACCCGAGGCGTCGGTCACTGCGCGCTTGTCTGTGCTCGTGCCATGAGCGTGTTCGCGTGCCGACGCAGACGGGTCGTTTTCGGGCCGGCCAACAACCGGGGTGAAAGTGGGGCAGCGACAGGAAAAGCCGACGCGCGTCAGCCCATGATGAGCTGCTGCGCGGCCCACTGGCCACAGGGGTCGGCCAGCGACGACAGGCACGTTGTCAGTGACCGGCGTCACCGTCGAAGCGTACTACGTAAGTTAAAAGCAGAAAAAAAAGCTTTGCCCGACTGTTCGACGGATTGCCGAATTTCAGGATGAACCATGAGTTAATTACTAAAGCTAGAAGGTGGACACTCCCAACCGCTAATGGATTGCCCCACCTGAGCGTATTTTGGGCAAGGGGCACGCTAGATTCCGATGGCCTGAGGCTTCAAGTGGTGCAAGTCATGAACGAGATGTCATTCATCCAGTAGGTCGACACCTCTCAGCAAATGGTGGAGGGAACATTGGTCGCGGCCATGCGCGGTGCGAAAAACGCGAGCGGGTGCCAGACGTGTCCACACAGTGCCCTCAATGACTCCGAGGTGTAATTGCTGCCCATTTCGTACCAGCAGGAACCCCGCCCATTGTTTGCGCTGGCTTGCTATTTGTTTTCTCTTTTTACATTACTTAACGTCCGCTATCATGCGCGAAGCCTTTCATGCTTTTTACACAACTCGCGATTTTCCTTGATCGAACCTCAGTTGGAAGTGAGCGAGCGTCCGCGGGTCCTTCGAGTTTGTGCTCTCGCTGTTAACTAGCCACATCAGCTACCTCATTAAACAGCTCGTTAACTGCGTTTACAAATGTGCTCGAAATCTTCGTTCATGTCACTATCAGATATGTGCTGGGGACTACTGGTAACGTCCACGTAACGTCCGCGTCATGTTCTTGAGTTACTGTTCCCGCTGCCAGTCGGCACAACTTCACATCCGGCATTCATCTACCGCCTGCCTAGCACCGAAATCTTGACCACATTTAACCGAAACTTCCAGTCCTCGCTTTTCATTGACTTCTTATTTTCTGTTCCTTGGCAGTACTCTTGGTGCGCTCGCGTTCGTATGGCGATGTCCACGCCAAGTGAACTGTGTGCAACACGCAGTAGATCAGCACTGCATTGCGTGACTGTTTAACGCAAATTCCGGAAGAGGACACCACAAAGGTGTTCATATGGCACAGGAAGTTTGACAAGAGAGCTAAGGTTGCGCACTGAAGCGCCATTGGTACCGGCGACTGAGTATTTAATTGCAACTCCTGCTGTTTGAAAGCGCTCCAGTGATACTCAGATTTAGCAGTAGCTCGAAACCAAATGAACGCAGAGCTAGCCAAGCGTTGAACTAATTAATATATATTTTCCTCGGTTTGTACGAATAGAGTTGTGCAGAATTTGCAGTACTTCTTCACTGGCCCAAGCTTTCCGTTTCAGTGCACGTGACACTTAAGTACTTAATACAAGAGAAATTGCTAAGATCCAGTGAACCGATAAGTTCTAGGTTACAACGACTAATCTCGAATGTAACATGATGACGGCCGTGAGATAGCAATGACGCATAGAAAAAAAAAGTGAAGTGTAACGATCTCGGTAGCAGTTCTATAACTTTGTTTGCCCCCAAAGCAACTTGTATGCAGCGGTATAACTTGGAGAACCTGAACTCGGTGGCAAACACTGGTGTAGCACGGAATTTCCTCGCGATAGAGCGCCAACGGTAGAGCTGCGGACAAGCAGTGCGCGCAAGGATGTCCGCACATATGTGCCTGAGGGGCGTGCATTTGACTACAGTCTCGTGCTCTGCGCTTCGCATTTCGCATCGACGGCGCAACGAAATGTTATGTATAGTAAACTTGGGCTTTGTCCCTTCGGAGTGCGAACAGCGACTTACGGCGCTTTGCGTAACCCTGACGTGGTGCACAAAGCCTTCGTATGATATAGCCACACATTTTCCCCCCGGCGCGTACAATGAGGCGCTATTCAATGCCGCTACTGATGTGTTCACAAGGAAACGTGGAAAAAATTTCGAATAAAACTTCGAGAAACAACTGCAGAAGAAATTACAAACTCATAAGCTGCAGCATACTATAGACAAAGCAAGCCGCAACAGCTCCTTGTCGTTCGTATAGATTTGTGCTATGCTAATATGAGATGAATGAAAAGTTATGCAAAAAAACAATGTATTACTTGTCTGTAATTGTTCGGTTACTTTCCATGGGCTGTAGGTGACCACTCAAACGTTTCAGATGAAGTAATTATAATCGGCTACTTGTCTTCTGCAACATGTAAGAGACTGCCCAAGCCAAACGCCATCAGTGCTTAGGCGCAAGGGCGTATATGAGTCGCTCTGCCGCTAGCACTTGCAAAAATATCCAAGCCTGCACGCCTACCTACCGTGTCCTGAATATATGCGGTGGCGCGCGTACGTTGAGAAAACGGCCCCGTTAGTTTCTTCGTCAGAGCTACTGATTCATAGCGCAATCCCTCTCCAGGCAGTTTAGAAGTGAAACTGTCGAATCAGGGCGACCACACCGTCCCCGTACGGCCACGAGGAGTGTTAACACGATTCCAACTTTTCCCGCTGAACAGGACCAAAATAATTTATCTTGGGCCACTAGTTACTTATACTATAACAACTACGGAGCGTGACGAAAATTAAGTGCATTATAGCACTTTAATCCGATGTATAAAGCGATCACCTACAAGTAGCCTCAGACAGTACAGGCTCACAGCGGTCACCGAGGCTGGTTGTAACAAACTCTGACAAGATCGCCGACAAATTTATTCCATAAATGTTAAGCCCTCACGCCTCTACATACAGGAGGTAAAAACAAAAGCGGACAGTATTAACGCGACAGCTTAAAGGCCCCGTTCATCATAAAATCCGGCGTCTGCATAGTCGGCGTCGCCGTTGTGAGCGAAAAATCACGAGCATGGCTCTGGCAGATGGCCCCTGGGAGCAACATAGGAGGCAGGTGGGCCGCGTAGGTCACGTGACCTTCCGGCATCATCAGAACCTACCCACCCGACTGTAAGCAAACTTCCCACCATGGCAGGAAGCAATTAAGTTAATCATTGGTCGCTAGGGAAGATCACTGACATGGGTTGCACAAGGCACACCGTTGGGAGCACCTGCCATCGCAGGGATATGAGGACTCCCAGAGTCCTATGAGTGTAAAGTATATTGATTGATTTATGAGGGTTTAACGTCCCAAAGCGACTCAGGCTATGAGGGACTCCGTACTGAAGGGCTCCGGAAATTTCGACCACCTGGGGTTCTTGAACGTGCACTGAGATCGCACAGCACATGGGCCTCTAGAATTCGGCTCCTTCGAAATTCGACCGCAGCGGCCGGGATCGAACCCGCCTCTTTCGGGTCGAGTGTAAAGTAGAGGATGGCCGTCTACATATATGGGAATGAATCGAATATGCGATCGCGTCATACCCTTGAGGTGGAGCTTAAGTTTCCAATCCAATTTTTGTTGTGGATCTTAGCGCTTCATAGTAATGCCTCTAATACCACAGATGCTCTATCCGCTTTCTGAGAGAATTTGTTTTCAGTCAGCATTTCTCCCAAATCCTCGCGTTCATCCTAATATGCGCGTGGAAATAATGGCGCGAGTGGAGAAAAGAAGCTTCCACGAGAGAAGAGGTGAAAAACTCGCTGTCGCAAAAACAGTTCATCGCGCTTATTCCTGAAAGGATGCAACGGGTGAAAGTGTCACGGTTCACGAAGGGCTCGCTAGAAAACTGTTTTTTCAACACACGTCATTTACTCTCCGACATCTTTCACAAAACAAAGCTGTTACGTTTTTCTTCGCCTCATAGAACACAATGAACAAAGAAAAAACGCCTGAAAATATTACGCTAATAGAAACGTCGGCAAGAAACCCCTAAGGTACAAACAAACCACGGCCTTCCGAACTACCACAATGAAACTGTCAGACCCTCAGCAATGGCGTCAACAGAGATTTCCTCTTCGGTACTCTGCCTGCACCGTCTTTTGGCAGACAGAATGGAAGATGAGAATATGAAAGGCCACAAGGCTCCGGAGATCGGTCTGGTCTTCAGCATCCTGCCTCAAAGAAAGCGCAATGGGGCCCAGAGTACACCACAGGAAAGAAGATGGCGGAGCGACGAAATATCAAGCACGATACGGCCGCTCGAATGCCAAGTTTTCTTCCATGAGACATGCGACTAATGTGCATATTTTGATAAACCCTTATGTACATACAAAAAAGAAACATTGATCAATCTCTGCGGCTGCGCAGAGAAGCCTACCAAAGCAGTTCAGGTTATGTCGCTTAATGTATTTCATTTTACTTCAGTTTCCAGACACAGAAATATATCTGATTACATAGAATGATGACGAGGGTATAAATGGTAGCCAGGCGACGATCAAAAGTTCTACGAGAGTTCGGCGCTATCTGGTCGCTTAGTCCAGCCTGACAGTGATGTTACTGATGAAGGAGTTGGTTAGGCATATACAGCTACCAGTGAGTCGCAGGTTCTTCTAAAGTTAGCTGTAGACCGAACATAAAAAGCCGAACGGTTTAGACTTGAATGGGCGCTCCGGCCCACTCTCAAGTGGCACCATCGTGGTCGGCCTGTCTACTACGGCTGGCGCCTTACGCTTCGCGTGTCCCTCACTTCGTAATTCTGGCACCGCTGTCCCACCTTCTTGGCATCGCGAGTGCGCACATTAGGATCCTCTCGCCGCTGACGTTTTCGCGCAGCTTCGCCGGCGCGGAACTCCGGATCCCCGTAGTCCTCGCTTGCGCTCGAGTCCGCGGCGACGTTCGCGAAGTTCTTCCGAATACTGGTTCGCCGAACGCATCTTCTGCGTCATACCAGCGAGCGACTTGGCGACGGCACACTTATGTGCCACGCGCCATGCAAACCGTCGTCATCCTGTGAGGTAGCAGTGAATGCGACGTCGAAGGCTCTGAAACCCCTCACTCAGCTAGCGCTGCTGTTGCGCTGGATTTAATAGCGCATACGCCGCTAAGGCTATTAGTGCCAAACAGTCAGTTAAAAAGATTGCACTTCTTCAGGAACACAGAGGAGGTGCTCGAAGTTTCCGTGGCTTGGAGCCTCAAGGCCAGCTGCTCATATAAGACTTCAGCGGACGTAAGCCAGGCATTTTAGGATGAGCAATAGGAATTTGCATTGAATGGACAGTTGACATCAGGTACCGTAAATGACAGTGCATACCTGCAAGGACAACTGGGACGCGGGGACCCGGAACGTGATCGGTTATGCCTAGAGGAACTAAGAAGTGTGTTTTCGGTACCGTTGTAAGGATGTTTGCAGCCCTATAATGGGGGACCGACAAAGTTCAGGGGGAGATACCAATTTAGACCCCGGTTACGGGACCTGCGTTCGCAAAGAAATGAAAAAAATCTGGTCGTGAAATAGGTCACGTCCAGAGGAATGCATCGTCACTGCTTAGGAGGCTACTCAGCATCCAGCAGCGGTAACCTTGAGGCCGGCTCAGAGCAGGCTTGAGCCCTAGCCTGTTAATTTTTCCCGAAACGCCCTTGGGAAAAAAAAATGGGTCGACACACGGCAGAGCGTTGGGATGTCATGGAATGTCGCTGTGACAGAAGCGCCTTGTTTCTTTCATAACAGTCCGCATAAGCGACGAAGTCTCTCGCAAGACATTTTCTTCGTCAACAGCACAAGCTGAAAGTGGAACACGTCTCTCGGTGCCGCAGACAAGAAGGGGAAAGAGGAGGGCGCGCACTGAACCGCTTCCCAATCCAAGTGCACGTACGCTCTTTGCTTGTCGCAAGCTGCGCCGGCTTCGAAATTTCGTTATTCCTCCGGCATCTTCCGTTTCATTTTTTTTTATTTGCGCGCGGTGCTCTCGGTTCATTCTGTTTCTCTCGCAAAAACCCTGGCACTCGCTGGGTTCGGCACCGGGTCGCGAGGGAGGGCGCCGAGTGCCGAAATAGCCCCGACTAAGTGCCGTGCGCACAACGCCCGCGCGCGGTCCTTGAGTGAGCCAGAAGATGGAACCGCGAGCAGAGGAGTGGTGAGGGGGGCGGAAGACGGGGGAGAGAGAGAGAGAGATGAGACGACTGGACCGAGGGGAAGCGAAACTGAAGCGAGTGAGCGAAAGGAAGGGAAGAGGGGGGCCACGCGCTCGGGGAGGCGCACGGGAGGAGAAGGCACAAAACACAGATCTTCTAGGCTTTCATCCGCCTTTTAAGGGATGGCCAAGGGCACTCGAGCCAGCGCTCTCCTCTCCACGGAGTCTCTCCAGAGTCCACGGGCTTAAAATGTGCCGGTTTTTTTTTTTCATAGGTCAATTCATTTTCGGTTCCTGACGCAGGGTTTCCCCCGGTTGTATGTTTTCCCCGCCTGTTTTTTTTTTCTGTTTTCGCAGCCATTTCGAAGCGCCACGTTTTTGATCGACGTGTTCATCGGACGTGAGCCCGAGAGCTGACCTCTGGGGCGCTTGGTGCGAGTGCCGAGAGAAACTCGGTCAGAACACTGACCTGTGCGCACGGCTCGAGGTCTACGAACGCTGAGTCGGCAAGGTCAGCCCGTCCGAGAACCGCTGCTGATTAGCGGTGTTCACCCGGCCGCGCGACTGCGTGCTCTCGCCGGTGAATCGCCGACTGTCGACACTGGCCAGTTGGAAGATTTATTCCCACAATTTTTGCTTTGAAAATTTCTTTTATTTCCGTAAAACTGCGAAAACGCTGAGGCTTGAAACTGCCGATAGCCTGCGACATACTGAGCTGCAAGAGCTCAGAAATTCATATTCACGTCAGAAATAAACTTCGCACCACTCAGGGTGACACAAGAGACGGTACTAGCTGGCTTACCTCATTTCCCGTCCTCTCTGTGGAGCGGAGAGAACGAAGGGGTGAACAAGCGAAAGAATGGCGAGGGATAGAATGCCTACTGTGTTGCATGGCCTACGGATTAGGCTAGTTTTGATCGCATGGGACTCTTTAGCGCAGAGCCAAACAGCACGCAGGGGAGGAGGGAGGGGGGGGGGGGGGCTAACGCACTTTGTATCTATCGCAATGAGGGCGCCGCTGTCGGGATTCGATACCGCGACCTTGTACTCTACAGCCGAGCGCCATGACCACTCAGCGGCTGCTGGGGTAAAGACGTCCACAGGCCATACAAAAACGACTTTTGCTTCAAATTTCTGTTCTCATTTACAGTGCCCAAAATTATCGTCAAATTCAAATTTACTTAAGCGCATCCGACGAGTTCTGAAGCGTGCAGGTCGTCATTATATTTCAGCGCGGGAGAGCTTCAGTCCGAATAAACCTCGAGTGACCGCCGAGAGAGTCTGCGCGCTGCAGGCAGCAATGTAGTGCTCGCTCATTGACGGCATTGTGACAATAAGGATGGCGCTGGCCTCTTTCATCTTGTATATATTTTTTGTTCTTGCTGGTATGCATACAAACGTCATTATCGTATTTACGCCCCACACTGTACAACTGTCGGAAATTGCCGCCTGATCACACTGTCGCCCCTGATGAACACCTGTGTCTCCACCAAGCTGTACAAACTCGGAACTCATCGTTCGACGACATGCTTTAGTTTTCAGGAAGATCCTGTACACATTTTGCTTTTCACAACAAAAGCTCTGTTTCGACCTCAGTGAAAAACACTACACCTGAAGAAACCCATTGTTACTGCGCACCCAACCACATCCACCCTACGCCGCAGCGCTGTTAGGCCTAAGCCAGCAACGCGTCTCCAACATCACCAAACAACACACTCGGTGTTTGCGCCGGACGATCATTAGCGATCAGTGCGGCCCCAGCAAACAGCCACCGTTGGACGACTTCGACACTTCCTGTTCACAGTACAGGGCGCTCCCTAAACCAGCGTCCCATAGAAAGCGCACCGTCAGCGGGGACAATTAAAGACCCTCTTGTTATCCCAGCGTGGGCGGATTTCTTTTCCCGGCCACTGCCAAACAAGCGCGCCAAGGGGGGACGGAGGGGGCTGCTGGCACAGCCGCGGCGAAAGCTCTAATGAGGGGACAGCGTCGAGGTTTTTCTCGCTTTAGTCTAGCACGCTATCACCGCGCGCTGCTCGCACGGGGAAGCTTAATCTGCGAGACAGACTCGAATTTCGACTTCCAGTATTGGCGAAGAAATAAATGGCCCGTCCTTCTTTCGAGTACGCATGTGAAGTTCAGAAATCTACACCCACACGCAAGTTTTCTGATCTGCTAGAAAAAAGTGACGGTTTATTCCTGTCTGTTTCATTATTTTGAGAACAGAGTAAAAACACACCCGCTGCTAAAATCGTCAAATAATGCTGATACTAAACCTGGCATTTCCAAGCCTCGATGTAACAGAAGCCTTTGTCACACACACGCACGGCCATAACAATTTGTGTCTACTCAGGCGGCAGACTACACAGACTTTTGTCAATAAAGTCTATACACTTTCAATAAACAAATTCTATAGACTGGCATATATAGAAAATACAAATCCGATACGAAAACAAATTCTATAGACTGGTATATACAGAAAATACAAATCCTATACACATTCTGTATAGACTCCATAGATTTATGGCCATACATTCTAGTTGACTTCTTTTCCATAGACAGTCTAAAGGCTATGCATAGACAAAAAGGCATATACAGGGCGTTTCACATAAGACTTGACAATTTTTTTAAAACAGGCTTTTTGAGTTATATAGCATTGCCCGTGGTGTATACATCAAAACACAGCTAAGACGTGCTAACTGGCAGGCTGGTTAACTAATACTTAATAGTTAACTTTTTAACGACCACTGTTAGGCCTTTAATTATTGAGACGCGTATGGCCTAGCATGAGTAATATCTATATTGGTTTTTAGAATGTCGAAAACGCGGCTACCCTCGGCGCTGGGGCCCAACAAAGTTTGACTCTTTCGACGAGTTACGTGCACTGGAGAGGTTGCTATGTCTCGAAGCTTCTCGAAAGCGCATGCAATTTGGCGCGGCTTCTTTTCTCGATACAACTTTGTTCATTGAAATAAATTGAATAAACAATATTGTGAGGAGATAAGATTGTCCGGTACCTCACGTACCATGTCGCTGGCTGTCGAAGTTTTCATGCGCATGGGCAACCAACCGTTCGCAAGCCGCCATTACAAGAGCACGTCATCCTGAACTTGGCCTCCCACCAGGCGCCGCCCAGTAAGGTTTCATCGTTGCGAAATTTTCAAGATATTTCATGATCTAAGACAATCTACAGACTACCTGTTGGTATTTTTGCAAGGACAAAGAAGCAACAAGACGCACAAGGCGGCCACGTTTTGTCTACCACTCCTTTCCACTTCTCGGAGCAATTGCCTTGTTAGCCGGGTAACGCGTGGCTTATCATAAAGTTGGAAACTGAAAATTTAAACCACATCTCGGTAACGAGTGCAGTGCGATATTCTCAGTGTAGAAGGCGCGCATGCCGCGTCTGCCTCGCAGGGCCTTTTTATTCTACGGCCGAACCACTTTTCGCAACCACATTGTTGAGAACCTTATTGCCGCCATGTTCGTGCCCCTCATCGATGCCGTAAACATCGCTTACGTCCCCTAACAGTCGTTTCGAACACCAACGTTTTGCCAACGAAAGCTGCACCACAAATAGGTAGCCGAGACGAACTAAATCCACATCGCAAGTAGACAACAACTCTTGAGTCGTTTCCGCCTCCGACTGAAAGCGCGGCAATCGTAGAGCTCTCAAAAACAGGGTGAGCGAAGCTTTTTAAACGTTCCGGGACAAGAAACGGAAAACCATGTCGTCCACTGCTTGGCGGCGGCGTCGCTTGAAATCGCCTCTTCCGCGCAGCCGCAGGCCCGAAGCGAGGGTCGAGCTGTGCAGCACGGCGTCGGCCCTCCAAATGCGCCCACTACGACGAAGGAGGGGACGCCTTCAAAAATAGTGCCACAAAACACCGCGCGGGATATCAACACAAACGGACTCAAGGGTACACGAAGAGTCTGCGCGTCGAATCTGGGCGGCTCCCAGAGGCGCCGACCATTCCTCCTGCTGCCGCCTATGTCGGTGGCGACGCAAGTAAACAGATGCCGCCCCTCGCTGCCCAATCCTTTGAACGGGCTCTCAAAAACAAAGATATAACACTGGTGTGTCCTGGTGTCGCATGACCGCAAATAATGCGCTGTCGCCTGCACCAAGGGCCGCTGAGTTCCGCCGTCGTGAGGGCGAAGATATCTCAATCATCACGAATTGTAAATGCTCGAACCACGAACGTTGACAGCGGAGACAATGAAATGCAGTTCGCTGATGAGTCGTGCAGAGCCGCAAATTAAAGAGCGCCTAATCAGGCCCGAGTGACCGACTGTAACTCGTGCCAAGTGCGAGCGGTTTTGCCAGGCAAGACTCTCATTTACGCCCAAAGTACAGTCGCCCGCATGACTGTCTGAAGCGCTCGAACGACGCATCGGGGTGTACACTTGCGGCATTTACGAGTGCATAAGGCACGAAGACTGACCTTATTTTTCGTGCGTATTCCCATGGATTGCGTTCAACTCTGCATGCCTTTGAAAGCAGTAACAAGCCCGCCAGGCAGCGGCGATTGTTCCGTATGTAAGTACAAGACAGGGCGGCGTCCGAGCGCTCTAGACAGGTATGCTGACGACTTTACGCTCAGCTCACAGATTGTGAGTCACTCAAAAAGTGAGACAGCGACCGTTTACAAACGACCTTGTCGGTAAAGAATCCAGGTGCTTTCATAAACACTAAGTAATATTCAGCGAGCGATTTCGCAATCGATACAGCGTTTTGTTCTTTAAACACTCGTTGCGACTCGGCCCGTACTCACTACCGGTGCTTAAGCCTGATCTTAAGATTTGTTCACCTGCTCATACGCGAATGATGAAGTGAAAATGGCGAACCCGTGTGCAAAGTACGCCAGCTCTTAGAACACCCCAACAAACCTACGGAACGGCATAACATGGAATTTAGCAGAAGGAAATGCCGCCAAGAAGATAAAAATCTGCAAAAACAGGAAGCTCCGGGCGAATGAAGGTGGGTGCACGGTGGAATTCCCAATGGTAAAAATGCTTAACTAGCAAGCCGAATTACAAAACCAGTGAAAATAATTCAGAGCAGCATCTGAAACGCGCTTTCTAATGCCGCTTCCAGATGTCATCTACGCACGTAACGGCTTATAGTACTCCCTTTCAACTCCAGACTGAACTGAAATCAGCTCATAAACACTACCTGCATACGCTACCACTGCGGATATGCTAGCCCATGTGCATTATACAAGCGTTACGTGTCGAATAAACATTACTCGTGACCTCATCCCAACGTTAGTTACGCATTAACCGAGGTGATCTGAATCCTCATTAGCGCTGTAGAAATGGAAAAATTTCAGAACACGTCATAAGTGGAGCCAGAGCTCTGGATTTTTTTTATTTTTCCACTCAAGGCCCCTTTAGTGTCTACAGCCACTGCTGTTATCGAGAAATAATCTCGGCAGTTCCAGTATAGCTGGGGTCGCAGCACAACTCGTGAGGTTCTTTTTTTATTATTTACATTACCCCTCAGGGTCAGTGGCATTACAAAGGGGGAGTGGTAATCATACAAAAACAGTGAGAAAATACAGTTGGTTACAAGAATGTTTAAAAAGCATCTGAATGTACAATGTTAGCTATTGCTACGCGGAACTCCTCATAATTTACAATGCCAGCAACTTCTGCGGGAAGGTGGTTCCAGTCACATGAGGTTCGCGGCAGGAATGACTGCGAGAAGCATTTCGTGTTGCATGACACAATTCCAACTTTGAGATTATGATCAATACGTGTTTGACGCGTTTCCGAATAACGCAAGTGCTAGCCAGTGGTTCGGCGCTAAGCGCCCCTTCGTAACTGGTTACCCAGCTGGTTACCGAGCAAAGACGAAAAGATAAACCTCACTCGTTCCTGCGCACTCATTCCCGCGGTGTGTTATTTCAGCCTCTCCTTTGCGGCGAGCCTCCACGGACGTTGAAGCACATAATCTCAGCCGGAGCGAATGCCGCGGCGATGACCAACTCGCGCAAAAACCACGTAAATAAAAGCCTCTATTTGGGGATGAAAAGAAAGGCTTGAAAACTCGCCTACGAAGCACCCCTATTTACTTTGAAAATCTCGTGAGTTTCGTCATAAAAGACCCGGTCGTAGCGGGAACGCTTTGAAGGCAGAGACTGTGTACGCTTGCATCAAAGGCAGACTCTGAAATTCAGCGAAATTCTTCTTTGCCTTCGCTATTTTTGCTCCTCGTTTTAAGCTGACAGTCCGTTTCTAACAACGCCATTAGTAGCTTACTGTGTGGTCGCAAGAATACTCGAAAGCTTGGGTTGCGAAAGCTAATCTCTCTCAATCTGTATCCGCGGCCGCCGAATAAGGGCTTCAAAAGGCTCGCATGCCCCCATACAGCACTGGATTGAACTCAAAACGGGGCCCAATCGCAACACAAGCCCCGATGTCGACCTCCGTTCAACTGCGAGCTGAACTGTTCATATTCGGTCGGTAGTTGCGAAATTACTTTTTCTTTTGTTCGTTCCTTGGCCGCATAATAGTTGAAATCGCATCGGTTATGGCGTTTCTACACTTTCTGCCCACATCATTCGCAACACACATCCCTCTCGATGTTTGCACAGCTTTGCAAAGAAGCCGCTCCTGTGAAAATGCAATGGATTATTAACAACACTTTCACACATTTGTGCGCCGAAGTTGTGTACAGAACCGAGTGCACAGGTACAGGCAACTTATCAATGATCACAGAAGCCAGTTTAAACTTTCATGACTAAGCCCATTGAGGGTCGATCACCCTTGATCAATGGATTCAATGCACTTACGGCGACGCTGGGCACCTAGCGTTATCCCGTAGATAGATTAGTGGCTGAAGTTTCAGTCTCTATACAGCTGTTTGACCTCTGGTCGTCAGTCGTGAACGCTGGCAGCCACCATGACGGGGTACGCGGGTCCGTTGCAACTAGTATCGCTCATGACGGAAAGATGCTTACTACGCTAAAAATACATGTCCCGCCTTTTGCGCAGCTGTCTTTGTATTTTTAGCGGAGTAACGTTCTTTACGTCATGACCAATCAGCAACCTGGCCAACTTGTTCTCGGGAAAGGAAAATAGTAGCGACGAAAAACACACACAGTAAAGAATAACGACGTAGGACCCGCTTGTCCTACGTCGTTCTTCTGCTGTGTCTTTTTCGGCGCTACTATTCTCGAGTACAATGAGCCATCTAGCCAAATAGAAGTTCATCTAAACTATGGCCAACTTGATGCTTTATTAAGTAAGTGCAGTGTCGCGGCACGTCTCGCGATTGTGACGCATCGTCGATAGACGTTTCTCACTCGGATAGCTCCTATTATGATTCCAGGTCGTCAGAATTCAGTTGTTCTCACAGCGAGGACCAACGAAATCAGTCCGGAACATCCGTCGCACTTCGCACGTAAGCTTTGTTTTCTCGCACGCGGGTTATGTTCGCTTTCTCGGCCGGTCGGAGTCATTTTAAGATGTTTACACATAAATATCTCGTTGTCGTGCCGCCTGCCCAGTCGAGTACAGTTTAAACCTCAAAGAAAACCAGGCAGCCACCTTTGGAGTGGGGCTCCGCAGCGGCCCTCGGCGCCTGCCAAGAGCTATGATTCATGTTTTTCGGCTTTTTTTCTCCGCCTACATGCTGGCAACTATCTTTGCAAGTACCAATAAGCATGCATCCATGAACTTCTTGCAGTGTCCGACATCCGTGTAGCGTGCGGACGGTTGATGGAACGAGATCGCTCCTCGAACGTGGCGACACAGCAGCCGTTCATGGCTTCACCCGAAGGCACCGTCCAGGAAAAATCGGCAAGCGGCGAAATTGAAAAAGTGCCATAAAGTCACAAAAAGAGAGTACAAAACAAACGCCTTGCGTGAGATATTTCAAGTTCTGCTTTATCGTGTCACGGGACTGCTTCACCGCATGACACGCCAGTCGAAAGGATCAAGTTCATTTCTCATAGCTCTAAGACACTGGGAGCTAGGAGATTAGTTTGACATGAAACGAATAGCCGTCTCTAACACGGAGTCCCGTAAGGGATAGTTCATGGGTTTATGAAGGTTTAACTTCCCAAACCTGCGATTCGCTGGTGACACTGCCTTGCTGAGTCACTCAGGAGACAAATTGCAAAGCATGACCGATGATATTTGGACAGACAGAGCAGTACGGTAGGTCTGAAAATTAACATGCAGAAAACCAAAGTAATGTTCGACAGTCTAGCAAGGGAACAGCAGCTCACAGTTGGCAACGTAGTGCTGGAAGTGGTAAAGGAATTCGTCTACTTAGGGCAGGTAGCGACCGCTGATCCGGATCATGAGAGGAAAATAACTAGAAGGATAAGAATGGGGTGGAGCGCATATGACAGGTTCTCTCAGATCATGAATAGCAGTTTACCAATATCCCTCAAGAGAAAAGTGTACAACAGCTGTACCTTGCCGGTACTCATCTACGGGGCAGAAACGTGGAGGCTAACGAAAAGGGTTCAGCTTAAGTTAAGGACAACGCAGCGAGCCATGGAAAGAAAAATGATAGGTGTAACGGTAAGAGACAGGAAAAGGGTTGAGTGGATAAGGGAACAAAGGCGGGTTAACGACATCCAAGCCTAAACCAAGAGATCGAAATGGGCTTGGGAGGGTATGTGATGCGAAGGCAAGATAACCGCTGGTCCTTAAGGGTAACGGAGTGGATTCCAAGAGAAGGCAAGCGTAGCAGCGGCGGTAGAAGGTTAGGTGGGAGGATGAGATTAAGAAGTTCGCAGGCATAGGGTGGGCGTAGCTAGAACAGGACCGGGTTAATCGGGGAGACATGGATGATGCCTTTTCACTGCAGTGGGTGTAGTTTGGCTGATGATCATGATGATGATGACCTTCCCAAAGCGGCTCAGGCTATGAGGGACACCATAGTGAAGGGCCGTCATTTGTCCATAAAACTTGGTTCTTCCAAGAAACTCTAAAGGCAGCAAAGTTTCTAACCCGATAATGCGACGGACAGGTAACTTCTGGCAACGCTCTCTCCCCTCTTTTTACGAAACGCCACAGCTTTCTGTGTAGCTGCTGAGAGTTGCGGAAATGTCTAGAACGCGCCACTGACATCGTCTCTTGGTTCCTCATTTGAAGAAATGAGTGCAAAGAATGAAACAATGCATAACTGAGATTTCGAAAAAAAGGGAGCGCTATCTGTGCTTTTGTGCACGACGCCCAAATACGATGTTGCTCGATAAAAAGTGTCCCTTCTTTTTAAATAATTCGTTCTACCTTTGGCATTTCGTGTCTCCACTGCAGGCCGATTAAGTTCGTTCGACTTAAGTTCGTTTTACGCAAGTGATTTGTTGCTTTTATTGCAAATGATCAGACTTTGCCGTTAATATCCTCAGAGGTTCGGCTGCTTAAATAAATGCATTTCTTAGGCAACTCATTTTCGTATTTCTTTCATAACACCCTCAATTTTCGAAATGAAATAACAACAGGTCTCACTAAATACAATTCCCGCAAAATAAAAAAACGAAACGTATCGCACTTTATTCAGCATGACACTAATTCTATCAAGCACGCACCCAGAAGAATATTTTTGCAACAGCTCTTCGACTTACGCAATTTCCGCTTCGTAAAGGCAGCTCCCACTCACCAGTTAAATTAGAAAAATAAGCACGATTACTGAAATTCGACGAAACTATATAAACACGGTTTCTAAACATTAAACTGCATCAAATGTGCGTTAACAACCAAGAGATTTCGCCCGGTTTGTTAAAAAAAAAACTTCGAGCGTATGGTTGTGCGAGGAGTACACACGCACCAACGGAACCGCTAACGACTGCTCCAAAGATCGCTTTACGAAAAGAAAGCGCAGTATGTTCCCCAAGCGACGCAGCATGTGACGAAAGCACTGCCTTTGGAAGAGCCTCTACGGTGCCGTGATTCTTTTCCCGCGCAATGCGGCTTTGGGGACTTGTAGGCTTCAGTCACTCCGATGCTTTCACCGCAACAAGCACCAATTTCGCCATTTTTCAAAGACCTTTCATCCAAGCGGCACTACTTCAATGGTCCTGCACTAACCTCTCGCAGTCAAATACGCATTACCGTTGGTGTGTTTAGTAATGATAAGTCCACAGTACAGTCATTTTCCAAAATTTTTAAGCGCGACTGTAATAGAGCTTGTTGCTGCTTTTGGACAGCATCCTACACGCCATACGTGGCATAAGAGTGTGCGCTTCATCAAAATTTCATGCATTAGTCGAATAAAAATGTTCGTATTTATTTTCCCAAACTCCCATAGATGCACAAGTTGGTGTGGGAACAATTTTAAAAAACTGGCAGTCGCTTAGCTCGGCTATGCCACGATATACGTAGCGAGAGGTACGTTTGGTCACTGCTTCTTTAGCAATGAGAGAATTAGGATCCATCTCGGCGGTCTATTACGCTCGGCAGTCTGGCATTTCCGTTCGGCAAGCCGTTCCTCTCTCTGTTCGGGCGTCTCCGCTGCTCTCTTCGCCTTCTTACGCTCATTCTCTCTTTGTCGAGTAGCCAAGTGCCGGGAGACAAGCTCAGGAAGAGTTAATCTTCTCTTGTCTATACCGCCGCGTAGCAGCGGCTGGACTCTCCTTCTCTGCATCAATGTCAAACGTTGTGATGCAGCCCCCCATTAAAGCTCCGCCTTTCATACGCAATGCTGCGCATGCGACGCGCGGTACGGGTGATAGATCGACGTGCGGCGAGGCGACGACGAAGCGCGCGGCGCGCTTCATTCCGACCGTGGAGCGGGCGGGCGGCCGTGGCGATGGCGAAGCGCACGCCGCGCCTCCTGCTCCTCTCCGGTTGCCATGGTAACGGCGCATGCGCACAACTTGCCTCTCCCAACCACCGCGAAATGCTCGACTGGTAGCCCAGAGTAGCTCTCGCTACAAAATTCGTCTCGTTTCCTGGCAAATGTTTATTCACGGCATCAATGCTTACTGTGCCAGCTACCCAACGCTCCTAGCTTTCAAACGACGTTAAGCGCTGCAAAGGCAGAGGGACTAGGGAATCTAGTGGAAGGACTAGGGAAGGGCTAGTGGAAGAAAGTGCAGAATACTGCCCCGATGCTTCCTCTACACGAAACAGAGGTGGGCGGCGGTAGTGACGACGCTTCCGTAGCTAGCGGCGCACTAGAAAGGGCAGCGGTAAACCCTTGAAAACCGCGTCGCCGATTATGCACCGAGAAAGCACCAAGTCTAAACCCAAGAAGAAGCGCAAGCTAAATGGGTGCACGTAAGCTATGCTTTAGGGGTGCATGCACTGCTTTAGATTGTGCAGACACCTCTGTTGGCCATGTCTATTAAGACGAAAGCCGGAAATTTCTTGTCTTTCCACCCACTCCTAGCTCGTAGTATGGCCAGTACGCATATATGTTTAAAGCAAGCCGGAAAACTTTAGAAGTCCGCGAGGTACGAGCATTAGAATGTATGAAGCTTGTATATTAAGCCTACCAATTTGTTCAGCGATGAGGCAATCGAATATAGTCGCGACAATTTGTAGGCTTCTCACAGCACCAAAGGAGTGCCCATAAACTAGACAATGACGTCATTGTTTGCGACGTTTCAGATTGCAGCGGCCTTCGCCCACCTTTTGCCGTGCGTTGCCCTGACGCGGTCAAGCAACGCTTCGCGACCTTTACCTTTGGAAGTGTAGGTTTTTTTCCACCGAGCAAACATTTCTGCGTTGGAAACGTACCACCGCTGTAGATGACTTCATCATCGGGCTGTCTACCCACCGCTGTGTTATTGCGGAGAAGTCTGAACGCCGCCGCGGCTTTATTCGGCGATTACTTCTGGAGTATATAAAGTTGGGCGAGATAGTTCGATTCCATATTTTTAACAACGCGATTTCAGCGATTACGTCTTAATCTTAATTGCTAGCGTAAAAAGACTCCGCATGATTTACCTGCAGCTTTCACGCATTCGACCCCTTTAATCTCGCCGTATTCTAAAACCGCTTCAGTTGCCTTTTACTAGCACCAGCTAGCCGACAATAGCGTCACCATTTTGCGCCAATTTCAGGTCAGCCTGTCGTGAAGCGATCTGCGTGAGGTGGCAAGGGTATCGCGAAACAAAAACAAAACCTCCTTCATGTAGAGGTTGCGCGAGTTCGATCCGGTGGTTCGAGCACGAACTAACTGGGTTGTCGTGTGCTGTGTTCGTCCTGTGCCTATATTGCGCCAACGAGGGACGGTCACACGGCAGATGGGCGCAGAAGTCCACGGGTGAATACACAGAGGACAACAAGGAGCACTTTATACTCCTCACTTGGTACCTAGCCATTCTAATTTAAATTTGAGCAAAGTGCCAGTATTCATGCTTCGGTACAATTTTTCAACAGGTTCAAACACGCGACGTACCACTACCGTTACTCTAAGATTTTATGACCTGAGCTGAATAACAGGTAGTGCTGCTAGTTTTGACCATTATTATTTAACTCACCAACACTGTTATTTATAGTTTACCAGCAAACGCAGAGTAACGTATCTCTGAACGGCTCCAACATACCACGCATTCTTTACTCAGAAACGGGCGCCTCAAAAATGGGCGTGGCTGTTATAAATGAGCTCCTGCCGCTATTATGGACGAGTTTTATTTCTCTCCGGATCTCCGTCTATCCTTCTCTCTATTTGTTTCGTCTGCTCATTTTCACTTCCTCGTGCACGCTATACAGTTGAGTTAGCGTGCCTGACGGTAGTGACTCTATATCTGTTTGTCGAAGCCATTATACTGAGTCTGTAAAGACGTGGCCAACACTTTTTGCAACTACCAATGAATGGCTTTGCTTTTAGCGCGCAGTTTCTGAAAGCCATTCGCGAGAAAATACTATAAAGCCACTCCCCCGGGATTGCGCCCATACGCTCCCTCACTCCTTTAGAAAACTTGGTGAAGTCAGCTGGGCAGCTCAAAGCGGGTGAGCGGGGGGGGGGGGGGGGGGGGGGGAGCACTTTCAATAGGTCATTTGCATGTTAAACGAGCCTCATTTGCATCGCTCTGCCCCGTCCTGCACCTCCACTGGAGACATTCAAGAGGTTGTGCAAACGGGTGACCGGGATCACGCACAACCTGTGATGACCCGCTCTTTCTCATGATCCTGAAACGGCTGTTTACGATGCGGTTCCCGCCGCACCACCGGGACAAAAACAACTACCATCCACGCGCCCGCTTCGATCTTGGCGACGTGCTCACTGTTTCTTTACTGGCGGATAACGCTGAAACGACTCTTCGAAACTAAGCCGCTTTGTATCAAAGTACGTAGCCCAATCCCACCCGTCCACCTGATGGTCAAATACATCCGGTATTGAGTCAGCCGTGGCAGGGCCACGAAGCGATTTTTTACACTGAGAGAAACGTTAGTGGCGTAGCTGTGGAGCATTCCCCCCCCCCCCCCCTAAAAATACAGACCAGTGGAGTCGTATCGAGTTTTGGGCCTCGAGAAATGCAGAAAAGTTCGAGCTTCCTTCCTTTCGTTGCAGTTATATCTCTTCTTTTTTTAACGTAAGATCGTCCCTAGGTGTGTTCCGCTTTAAGGACTCACAGATGAACTCTGCAAGAGCTTACAACGTCATTTAGAAAGATTTGAGGAGCTTTTTCTTCAGACTTTCATTACAAATTGCTCACACTGTTTATAAATCATTGTCCTGCTTTCGAGCTCAAAATCACCAGCACGGTTGTGGTCTACGTTCTCTGTACGCTCCGTTACCCCTTTCATGCCAACCTCTGAGCAGCGCTTACGCGTCTGCCCTGTCAGTTGCAACGGTTTCTCTTCAGGTACCCCGCGGTCGCTCAGTGGCTGTGACGTTCGGCTTCTGACCCCATGATCACAAGTTCGATCCCAGCCGCGGCGGCCGTGTCGAAACACAAAACCTCCCGTGTACTCCACGATATCAGCGCATGTTAAAGAACCCCAGGTGGCCCAAAGTAATCCGGAGCCATCTACTATACTTCGCCCCTCGAATACCATGTTCCCTTTCGGGATGTTAGAGCCGACAATTTTCACGGGATTCAGTGACAGCCCACCTCATGCTGAGGAGCGCCCATTAATTTATAAGACGCAGACGATAGCCTCGAATAATACATGGGAGTGGAAGGGAGCAACCTGAAGTGAAGCGCAACAAGAAGGTACACCTACTCCATAAAGAGCCACACTGCTGCATGAAACGCACTAATGGGCAACAAATATCGACGTCATATCCGGCTGTACCGATATGGGCAGACGTATTTTCTTTCTCTTACTCGCGCACGATTTTCATAAGCACAGAGCGCTACATTTGCATACATTTATTTATTTATTTATTTATTTATTTATTTATTTATTTATTTATTTAGCCACAGCGCCAAGCGGCAAAACATTCGCGGATGGTATACATAAACGAAAACACGACATAAGCAGTGTCAGCAACGAAAAAAAGTAAAAATATCACAGCACCACAAAACTTAAATGTTCAGTATAACATACAAAAGAAAACATCATCGGACATAATATAAGCAGTGCCTGAAGGCAATTTGTTCCAACCGCGTATTATTTTGGAAAAAAAAAAAGACCATAGAAATACATCAGTTTTTGAGGCGATCTCCCGTACTTTGAAACTATGGTCAGAGCTATATTAAGGTGTCAGTATATATATATCTCCCTTTCAATACCAGCAGAACAATAATAAATCGCAATTTACGCCGACGGATTGCCAAGTGCTGCCATTGCAGTTTTCTTCAAAGTTTCGGCAGAGATATCTTTTCTTTAAATCCCTGACACCAACCGAGCTGCTAAATTGTGAACCCTTTTTAATTTGACTGTCTCGCAGCGCTGGAGGGTCCGAAATTGTACAGGCATATTCAAGCATCGACCTGACATTGGTCTTGTACAATAATTCTTTAGTAGGCAGCGGAAAAGACCCGGCATTTCGACACGGAAGGCCCGAAGCTTTCGCAGCTCTGATGATTAACCTGTCTCTGCCACCTTAGTTGAGATGTAAACACCTAAGTATTTATATTCACAAACTTAATTTAACACTTTACCGCTTAGAATATAACTACTCACGTATGGATTTTTCTTTCGGGTAAATGTCACACAGACAATTTTATTTAAATTTAGTTTCATATGCCATTTTACACGCCATTCGCTGATTCTGTCTAGGTCTTGTTAGGGGACATGCGCATCGCTCGCACCTTTCATTTTATTGCTGCGGCATTTGTCTTTCATGCATGCGTAGGAAGGAAGATTCCGGCAGAGATTAGCTCACGCTTCCAGTAAACAACAGTTACGAATGCCGTCACTCTTCCAGTTAATAGAATCCTACATGCGGTGCGTTTTAGAGTGGAGCTGTAAGACAGCACCTGTCGCTATACGTAACACAGCCACAATTTCTAGAAAACCTCTGTACACGGGCCTTTGATTCTTTCGGCAGAAAGGAACACACACACGCATATATACGAAATTCTGGCAGAGTATAGATGAAGTATCTGCATAAGCATCATATTTTTCCCCCTTCAGTGATTGACGGCCAGATTTCCTGTGAACTATAAGCAGAGTATTTCACCGAACACATCACAAATTTCTTTTTAATAGGTTGCTTCAGTATATAAGTACGCTTTTTTTGGAATATCATTGTCAGCGGTGTAGTATACATCAGAATAAAGCTATGAAGCGCTAACTAGCAGGCTGGATAACTAATATTAATAGTTAACTTTATACCTATTACTGTAAGGCTCCTCAATTATTGAGAGGCGTGCAGCACACTAAGTAATATCTATATCAGTTTTCATAAGTTTGTAAACGCGGTTACCCCGAAGCATGCAGGCAAGGCGACCCCTCCAGCGCACGAACTCGTCGAAATAGCCAAATATTTAGGGCCACAGCCCCGACGGCAACCGCGTTTTCGAAATTCTAAAAACTGATTTGGGTATTACTTACGGCGGGTTACACGCCTCTCAATAATTAAAGAGCCTAGCGTAATTTTAAAAGTTAACTGTTGAATATTAGTTAAGCAGCCTGCTAGTTATCGTGCTAGAGATAGCTTGTAAGATTCAGATGTACTGTACTGCTGACAATGTTATGCCGAAAAAAGCGTTCTTCTAACTCAAAGGCCTATTTTTTCAAATTGTTTCAAGTCTGAGACGAAACACCCTGTATAGACCTGATCAATGTAAAAGCCACTCCTGAAGCGTCATGTTAATCTTCAGCACGTTCCGCAAGCGAGGTTATACTGTCCGCCACGTTCACTGTCGAACAGAATGCTCAAACTACGGTTAGCCGGAACGGCAGGTGTTTAGCGCTAACCGCGGCACGCCCAGCGATAAGACCCAGCACGTGCTGTATTCCGGTACCCAGAAAACAAGTCAGGTCGCAGCTGGCGAGTAACCCGGCCGAGAGAGGCCGAGGGAGAGAGAGAAACACTTTATTTAGCGACACATTAAGCGCTACGCAGCTCCTTGGCTTTTAGTGCCACGGCTATACTTTAGCTGGTACGTGGGTGGTAGGGGACGCTGTAACCGCGCCGCCTCTATACGCGGACGACGTTATACACGCCCGTGGCCGTTCGGGGAGACTTCCAAAGTTCCGACGCATACGCAATCCCGTGGGCGATGCCGGCGAAACTTCGGCTGGGAAAAATGCCGTTAGACCGAGTTAGCGACGCGCAGTTGCGTAAACGCAGTCATAATCCCGACTGGTGGGGGACACTTTCCGAAATCCCTTTACAGCGGCTTCATTTGCGTTCGCCCATTAAGAATAACAAGCCAAGCAGGAGGAGGAACAATTTTTCACCAGAATGGGATGGCACTTCGGCCTTTCACTTGTACAAATGGCGCCCTTTTAAAAGCGACCAGAGATCCGGTGGTGGTGCCAGATGGGTTGGGTTCGAAGAAAGGGGATGGCACCGGCAGAAAAAAGCAGAAACAAGGCCGCACAGAGCCACAGAAAAGAAGCTGTGTACGAGGCGTGCTTAGTTCTGCGTCGTTTCCTTTGCTTCGCGTTTAATCCTGAACTATAATAATAATTGGTTTTGGGGGAAAGGAAATGGTGCAGTATCTGTCTCATATATCGTTGGACACCTGACCCGCGCCGTAAGGGAAGGGATGGAGGAGGGAGTGAAAGAAGAAAGGAAGAAAGAGGTGCCGTAGTGGAGGGCTCCGGAATAATTTCGGCCACCTGGGGATCTTTAACGTGCACTGACATCGCACAGCACACGGGCACCTTAGCGTTTTTCCTCCATAAAAACGCAGCCGCCGCGGTCGGGTTCGAACCCGGGAACTCCGGCTCAGTAGTCGAGCGCCCTAACCACTGAGCCACCGCGGCGGAGTATCCTGAACTGCTGCGCGGTCTGTTTCTCGTGTTCATTGCTCTGTCTTTTGCAAAAGGCATCGTATTAGGAAATTTTCTTGTTATAGCCCTCACCACCGTAGTTTACAGCCAGGTACAACAACGAGCAACACTAAAACACACTCACTACAGCCACTGAAGCGCCACTTCGAAGAATCGCGGTCCAGTTACCAAGGTTCCTAATGCTCTTTTCATGTAGCCCTTAATAGTGTACTTATATAGAGCACCAAGCAACAAAAATCGATAGCAGCTTTGTCATTTGAGGATAAAAATGGCGCTCGAAACGAAAAGTGTGGTGTGAGGTGAAAGAGGCGTTACTCTCGTTCACGGATTGACTACGACTGTCTTCAGCGTTTGGCGTGACGAGACTAGGTTTCTAGTGCAGACCTTTTCTGTTCCACGGTACAAGAAACAAATCTCCCATATATTATCCCTAAAAATCGCCTGTAATGAGTCTCTGTAAGGAGGTGCGATGACACCACGTATTCGAAGCGAGAGAGGCGTCACAAAATGGCCCCACAGTACTTAGACTAATGAAGACAGATTTAAAAGGTAGCACGGGCATCAAAAATATCTACGGTGCGTTACCAAACTGCTAGATATCTTACGCCATCTATTTATTTTTACCTACAGATGGAGGGCTCGGGTTGGTTTTTCTGCCTCACTCCCTCGTCACACTATAGCTTTCCTGAGCAAACCAGGCGCCAATTACACAGAGCTTGATTACGGCTCTCTAGTTTGCGACTCAAAACGAACAAAGGAAATAAGTTGAGCCGCCAAATATAAACCAAAATAGCCGTACAAAACGACAAGTGTTCGGCGCAATTACATATCAGCACACACATGTCACGTTAATGATATTGCGCTCAGATAAACAACAGATATCACGCAAATGTGAAGGGCAACACGGTACCAACACTATTTTGTGGTTGTGAAACTAGTAATGAAAATTCAATAATATGAGCGAAGCGCAACCAGATAGGTTATGGAAGCGAAAACCGTGTTGCATATAGCGCAAACTATTTTTTGATGTTCCGCAACTTTCTGAACATTTTCTATTATATTCTTATTTCCCTCTTAGAAAGCATTTTTCCTTGCTCTTTCTGAGAAGACCGTTCTCTACCTTATTTTGTTAACATGCGCCCGCTATGTTGCATCACAAATAGCAAAAGATTACTGCTGTCTGATGCTGCGATCTTCAATTCTTCTCACTAGTAAACAATCGTTTAGTAGTGAGTGCCACCTAAGTGCTCGTTTTGCTTCCCACAGCGTAGGCTTATGCGCCTCGTTCCCCGTCTATCTCACTATAAAGCGAAGAACACATCCTCACCTATACACTGCTCCTGTCGCGGAAATGAACTTTCAAATCTCAGCTTAAGACAACGGTCATATATGCGCAGCTGCGCACACATAAGCCGCCTCGCACCATTCGCTTGTTGCTCATCACTAATATTGGAACAGCGCACGTCAGTAGCCACAGGGTGTTTATGTACAACATAGAGTATACTTTCTCATAAGAGCCACAGAAAAAGGATGGTAGAGAGAAAGGCAGTCACTCCATAGCATAGAGGCTGGCGCCACTTTAGTTTTAAGGAAACTTCTTCTTCCCTTCTTACCAGTAAATTGATAGCAGGTGAAAAAAAAAACACCTTTCACCATGCCCGGCCTGCAGATGTGATACTATAATTTCATCGAAATAGACTTCCTTTCCCCACACAGTCCCCATCACAACACCTGGACTGTGTAATAAAAGGTATCCCATTCTCAGGAGCTCACACTGCCCGGCCCAGGATCATCATCATGGAACACACGCCGCTAATGACTCAAGGATCTAATATCCCGCATGCCTCTCATGGCTCCGGATCCTCATGTACAAAAGTCTTCTGAAGGTCCTGGATCCGCTTATGTCCTTATGTCCTGCACGCTTATTAAGGCCCAATACCCTCTTGTGTACCGCATTTTGTTATGACCCAAGGTCCTTTAATCTCCCTTATGTCTTTCAAGCCCCAAGCTCCTCCTGAGCCCCGCATGCCTCTTACGGCCCCAAATTTCCCCATGTGCTTCATGCTTCTTCAGCGCCGGGCTCCTGCAACCTGGATGCCCCTCATGGCCCAAGGACCCTCTTCTGAACCGCTAGTCTCTCACGGTCCAGCACACCCTTGTGGACTTAAAGCCTCTCATGACCCAGGGCATCCATTTGTCCGCCTTCATCTCAAGGCCCATAACCTTCGCTTGGCCCACGTACCGCATACTGCCCAAGATCACCTGGGAAGCATCATATTTGGATCACGTCGACGCGGCAGTTTTTGATAATGACATACTATGGCGCCGACAGGGACGCCGTTAGCTTGGAGCAAGTCCGTTACGCAGCTACTGCAGCGAAGTCACTACCAGAGCGATTTAGTTTTTTTGTCGAGTCATTAACGGAAATGCAGCCTCTTCGGTTGCACTCCCGGCCGCGCAGAAATAAGAGCGTTTATTATTTGTGCCGCACTTATTCCCTGGCTTCCGCTTCGACTCTCTCCAGCACAGTGGCTCGTCTCGGAGACCGAGACACAACCGCCCTTCATCAGAATCGCTCAACCGCAACTGCCGAGGCTCACCGCCTAAGCGAACCGCCGCTACACGCAACCTGGCAAAGTGCAACGCGCGCTGCCATGTCAGCCGCTACTTGTGCAAGAAGGCACACAAGGCGGCCCGCCGAGGCATGGAAGCTGCCTTCGGTTCCAAGTGCACGGGCCCCGACGAATTCCGGGGCGCGGAGCCCAGTTCGGACCTGTAGCCAAGGTTTATTTATACGACGTCACGAAAGAAGCAGTTAGGCGGAGGAAACCGCGAACGGTCTCGGCGAGCAGAAAAGAACGAGTTTTGCCACACAGGCCGCGATTGCAGTAGCGTCGGCAGTGCTGACAAACCTCCTGCAGTGCGCAGACGCTGACACTTATTCTGGGCCCCAATCATTGGGATATTTTCACACCCGGTGCCCTGGTTATGCCTCAGTGAAGGGACTCTGGCCATGGGCAGGGTCTTTGCGCGAACAGGAGTTGAATTAAGCGTAAAAAAAAACTAGCTTCCAGAGCTGTGCGTGACACGTTACAAGAAAGCAATTTGTTTTTCGTGTAATTTTGTGATTAATAGATTCCTTTTTCAAAACGATAAAGTTCTGGGCAATTCAATTACTTTTTTCTGTAACTGATTACTGCTAGTCAGTTAACTCTTTCTCAAAAACAAGTTGTAATCCTGGTTAGAACCCGACCGCGGCGTCCGGGTTTCGATAGAGGTGAAACGCAAAGGCGCCCGTGTGCTGTGCGACATCGACGCACGGTAAAGATCCCCAGGTGGTCGAAATTACTGCGGAGCACTCCACTAATACGGCACCTCTTTCTTCCTTTCTTCTTTCACTCCCTCCTTTATCCCTTCCCTTGCGTCGCGGTTCAGGTGTCCACCGAGATGCGAGACAGATACTGCGCCATTTCCTTTCCTCAAAAACCAATTTTTAATTTTATTTCCAACGGTACAGCCGTGAGAACCTTAGTCTGACGGCAAGTAATGATGCTAGCCAGGATGTTCGTTTCGTGACAGAGCGACAATGAACCGGCTCAGGACAAGCATTGCGCGCGATCGTATCTGGATCGCCGTCGTCTTCTACGACCACTGTCCTACCGAGAAATATCCCGTCACCGCTCTGTAGCGACCCCGCGGTCCTGCCAGATGGCGCATCAACATACCTCCAACTGCACCCAACTAGGAGGCTTCCCTACAAAACAGGGAGCAAAAACGAAGCGCGGCGCTTCTTAGAGGACTTGGACTCTAGCATCGAAGCAGTGCGCAACTACGGCATGGCGCGCAGGATGCTCATACCGTGATATGTCATAACACCACCTTTTCCTCCAGTGCAACGACTGAGCGAGTGCTGAGTCTAGCTACTTGCCTCCCCATGCTAAAATGTGAGAAAATTAGCGAAGACAGCCTCGAAAAACAAATTAACATGTAAACAAAACGTCACTAGAAATTGTTAGGCAAATAACGCCACGGTAAGCGATCACTCATCTGTAATTGTGCAGTTACTTTCTTATGTAACACCATCATAACCTGCCCACTGGGTTGTAGTCTACCTGCTCCCGTAGCGCGTAGTAATGAAATTAATGCAAATAAATTCAATGCAATTGCAACATACCCACTGTGGCACGGAGTATGAGCTTCACGGCAGCTTGTGAAGAGCAACCTGGTTCACACAAGCCCCACTGGTGGCTGCGTTTGAAACAGCCAGCTGCTGTGGCCGTGGCGCATCTCTGAACCGCTTCACCAAAGCGCCAGTAGTGGTATGAGGACTCCCCACGATCTATGAGTGTAAACGTAGATAACGGCCAATTCCGGCATATATGGTCATGTAGGAAGAAAATAGGCGACAAAGAAGGAGAACTTGCTCGCGAGGAATCTCTAATGATGTCGCACAGTACTCCTAAGGGTAGGTTAAATGTTACGTGATGGTGAAAGACCAGTGTCCGTGTCTGCGAAGTGATAGGCAAAGAGGACCCTAGGCTGCTGATGGGACTCATTGACGCAATCGCGTTGTGCCCTTAAAGGGGTTCTGAAACGCCTTCCGAGGAGAGCACATTAACTCGCTTAATCACTGCACTGTGTTTACATGAAAACCAGAGCCAAATAATACTTTTCTACACGCAGCAGACGACCCACAATCACGCGTCAAAGTTGGCGAACCCTTCCCGGCGAGTTTTTCATGCTCGCACCCTCCTCCGTCCCCCGCATCTGCGTAGACAAGGTGAGAGGTGGCCATTGGCTAGATTCTTTCAGACGTCAGGCAGCAACCGTGGCCGCGGCCAATAAGCCGCTCATCTCCGGCGGGTCGGGAAGCTCCGCTCCCAGATGGGGGTCGACGAAGGAGCGCCTACCTTCCAGCGTGCAAAAAGTGACAAGAGGAGAGGGAAAGGCGCGAAGATGCTGAAATTCAAATTTTAACTACAGATAACTCAGCTTCTACAAAGCGCATTTAAAAAATCATCGTTGGACACTATTCGTGAAGCGGCGTGCTTCAATATCCCAGGCATGCCGCAACTTTATTAGAGCCCCCTTTACAGCCCCTTTTAAGCGGAACTTACTGTCATCTATGTCTTGTTTTCAAGACGAAGCTGTGCTAATACCAGAAACGTCAAAACACGGTGCTCTGTCAAGCATGCCGAAAGACTCGACTGAGGTGAACAGCGGAGCACCCACGGCCGTGTCAGAAAAAGTGCTGGCGTGGCAATGCCAGAGCGCCGCGGGCGATGCTTCTCCGATGCACCGCCCCGCGACATTCGACCCGCAGTTGTCGCCAGACCAAATCGAGTCGTGGCCTCGGGTCAGCCGTCGCCGGAGGCGGCGCGCACGTACATTGCCCGAAGCCGTAGCCTTTATAGTGTTGGTCGGGCAGCGCGAAGTTCGCTTGTGCGCAGTCAGTACATCCTATACATTGAAAGGAGGCGCTGCGAAAAACCAGCTACGCATGGAGGCAGCTGAGCGCGCAGTTCCGTCAGTTACTAAAAGGGAACACGCATCGCGCCTCTCCTCTTGACTTGCGGCTCCGGCAAGGCTCGGTAAAGCACGTTTATATTGGATTCAGTCTATAATAAACAGACAGGAGAGCCAACATCGAGAGGAAGCAAGCAAGGCTGCGGCTTCAAAATTGTGCCAAAGCTTTTCACATTCTAAGCTACCTTCGTCAAAACTCTTGACAAGTACACGATTTGTTGTCAAATCACATCAGTTTCAGGCACCACATCGGAAGCAAGCATTTTCATCTAGGAAGAGCATACTATCAAGTCAGGCTATGAAAGGGGCGGGTCAGGCGAAAGGGCAACTTCTGCGTCACCGCTGAGCTAAAACAGTGACTTTCGTTCAATCGTAGTCATTTTTAATTACGTGCCATTCGCGGAGAAGCGAGCGCTAGTCGTGAAAAAAATCGCTATAACGTCTGGGAGTTGTCTGGAAATGCGGCCTGGGACACAGACGAACTCTTTCACGTCTGCAACGTTAAAATAACGCGCCCACGCCAGCTGAGGCCGAAGGAAGGCGGAATAAAAGAAAACAAAAGCACAAAATGCCAAGCAACGACCTCAACGCACCGCTGAGCACAGCGGCCGGACGAGGTGGCCTCGCTGCGTTCGTCCCAGAGATGCCCCCCAAACGGTCGCTCACGCTCGGCAGTCACGCAGAAGGATAGACGGGCGACCAGCATTAAAAAAAAACAGATCGCATAAAATAAAATCAAGCCGCGGCAAAGGAAAGATTCTGCCGGAGATTGAAGAGAGGTGAGACGGGAGCGGCGGTGGGGGCGAGGGATTTGCGGTAGAATCCGCAGACCGCGCTGCCACGTATACACGACCACCGCGCGACGCCGCGAAAAATATCCACCCAGGGCCGTGCGCAAAAGAAGAGACGAGTCGACGACGCAGATATGCACTCGGTATCCCATAATTCCGTGGGCGCCGCGGCAGTGCCATAAGTACGCATTCCCCTTCGGAGTAGAAGGCACACCTCTCCGTCGGGAGTGTCCCTCAGCCACCGCACCGAGTCACACACACGCACGCACATACACCAACGGCGAAGAGGCGCCGTCGAGCTTGCGGGGAGCGCGCGCAGAGTGCCGTGCGCAAAACAGCCGACTCCCACCAGTGTGCCGTTTGTTCCAGCAGCGAAAAAAGGTAGGGCGAGGAGGGTGGGGCGAAACCGACGTGTGCGGAAGAGAGTGAGGAGGATTGCGGCGTATTCGGGACAGCCATTTAGCGTCGCGGCGCCAGGTGACGTCACAAACGGCGAAACGACGGCCGGCCGACTGGCTTCACCGCTACGCCGCGCTCTATATTTACGCGAGTTCCCTGCCAAATTTCGCCGGAGCGCCGAGAATACGCCGGTCAAGATGCCGGAGCCCTCCCAGAGTTCCCATTCCGTTTCTTCTTTTTTTTTTATTAGCGCTTCCCACCCGCAGTCGGCAGTGACACAAGCAAGAAGGCGAAGCAGCACTTTCAGTTCTCGGCGACACAAGCCTCGGAGCCGTAAAAGAAGGCATCCGGGGAGGGAAAACAGCTCAAGAAGTCAAAAGCAAACAACCAAGAACAAAAATAAAGAATTGGAAACGGGTGGGCGCTACAGCCCGGGTCGGTTCTTGGCACGCTGGGGCAGCCTCGTTGCGTTATTCCTTGTCTTCTCTCGCTCTACGCGCCGCACACGCTACGAAAACGTTTGTCCGCCCACCGACGCCGCCTAGCCTGCCGCGTATGCGCCCAAGGCGCGCCAGGATTGAATAAACACGCCGGAAATAAAGCAGCAGCGCGGCTTCCGGGTCGCGTCATGCAAGCCGGGGCCGACATTCCTTAACTCTTGTATACCTCTACCGCACGCGTTGAACGCCGCAGAAACTTCCTACGAAACATCCGGGTAACGTAACCTTCCGATACGCAATGGGCACAAGACACGCATTTTCCCCGGCCTCGCTGATCACTCACCACGACTACGTTCCCGTGTTCGCTCTCAGTTCGCGTGGAATCAAATCTATCTCGACGCATTCCGCTGTGCAATGCGCACGTCGCACAATTCGTATAATGTACGTGCAGCCTGCTCGCTCTCCGACATCGACCTCATGAAAGCTACGAATGCGTTCTCCGTCTTCAGTTGAGTTACGAAAGTATTCCCCTCCATCGTCTATTAACTCTTACAAATCATCCTTATAGCTGTTTAATAGCTAATAAAATTAATATCTGTTTAAAAGAAGTGAGTACGCGAATAGCTATCTGGGAACCAGTGGATGTTCTTTTCACTGCCTTTTATTTATTTCTTTTTGTTTTGTTTATAGAGCAGGAGGAGAGACGGAACGGTGCATATCCGAAGGTGTAGACGTACTAGGAAGAGGCGATCCGGGAAGAAGCAACCTTTGCAGAAGACGGTTAAGTGGCTGAAAGATAACTCCTATTCATTGTTACCTGCTGATAAAGACGGCGGCTTTCTTGTTCCGGGCAAAGATGCGAATTTGTCGAAAGCATCAGATGCTGTTAATGCCGTGTCTGACAAATGCAACAATGTGTCAATAGCTAAGGTGAAGACTAAGGCGAAAAGACTTCTGAATAGGCTAACTTTTACCAAGCTGGCAAGTGTGATAGATAGTAGCCACAACGTTTGCCTGTAGGCGTTTTTCACAGCAAAAACCCACAAGCCGGAGTGGCCGTTTCGTGTAATAATTTCCGAAACTGGAACATGGCAGAAGCATGCCGCGAAATTTTTGGAAGAAAAACTCAAGGTTTTAACAATTGACGACCCTTTCAGAGTGAGAAGTTCAGACGAAGTAATAGCGTTTCTAAACTACAATTACAATAAGAAAATTCGAGGATTTTCTATTGATCTGAAGGACCTTTACTACACTATTCCTCAGGCTGATATTATGTCTTCTGTTAGTCACCTCATTGACCAGTATGGAGCCGTTGCATTCCAGAATGAGTGCGGGATTTCCACAGGCAGCTTACTCGAACTGCTATCCCGTTATCTAGAGTCTACTTTTGCTGAATGGAATGGTGATGTACAGATTCAAAAAGATGGAATCTGCAATGGTTCATGCCTTGCACCCATCCTAAGTGACATGTTCCTGGCTTTGCGCGACTAAATATTGAATGAACGGTTCGAAAGGTCCCGCGTTTGTGGCATTTTTTAGGTTTGTAGACGACTACTCCGTGTTTTTAGAATGTCACAACCTCGAATTCGAGCAGCAGTTCCTTCATGTTTCTTCAGTGTTCTCTGAGTGCCTGAAACCTATGATTTTAACACACGAAGTGCCACTTAATGATTTTAACAGGTTTTTAGATCTCTCACTTCAGTTCACTTCATCCCATGTATGTTGGGCTTTTGAGCCCCGTGGTCAAATACCCATCCTGCCATACTCATCATCCGATTCGAAGCTCTTGAAGAGAGCAATTCTGCATTCAGTTTTTGACAGTGTTCTAAAGAAATCATGTGAGCAGACGTTGGAGCAAAGTTCCCAAAACCAAGTAGATCCTTTGACACAGGCCCGTTACCCTTCAGAAGTTTTGGTTTCAGTCGCAGAAAAACTGCAGAAAAAGTTCAGGTTTGATGTCGAGATCAAAAATAAAAAGCAGAAAAAGAAAAATGTTGCCGTTGTGCCATATTTGCATCAAGTGTCACACAACCTGAAGAGAATTGGAAAGCATGTGGGGGTTGAAGTTGTGTATTCGGCACCTATTCGGTTGTCCAGCCTGGTGAAGAAAGTTAATTCGGCCAACAGTGAACCACGCGGCTGCTTTAAAAGGCAGGCAAAACAATTTGTCCCCTGCCAAGAGGGAGTCATCTACTCTTAATGCCGCTATCATGTGGGAAGCAATAATACATCGGCCGGCCGATGTACCAACGAAAGATTAATGGAGCATGATTATGATGTCACACGTGGCCCCATAGTAGGCTACGTAGCCAAACGCTAAATAAACTGCAAAAGTGATGATTATGATGACGAATATGACATCGATGCCTGCAAGCCACTGTACAGCGAGTCCGTTGTGATAGGTAGGAAACGCGTGAGAAATTATGAAAGCACACGTGATAGCAATGCTCCCAGAATAATTTATAAGCGCACCCTCCGTATCGCTGTCAGAAAAATAAAAACGATACCTCGACTGCGAATGCTGACACACGTGTGCTTGCGGTGGCTCAGTGATTAGGGCGCTCGACAACTGGTCCGGAGTTCCCGGGTTCGAACCCGACCGCGGTGGCTGCGTTTTTATGGAGGAAAAACGCTAAGGCGCCCGTGTGCTGTGCGATGTCAGTGCACGTTAAAGATCCCCAGGTGGTCGAATTCCTTTCTTTTTTTAGCGAAATTTATTGCCCCAGGGCATCAATGATGGATGAAGGTGTGATGAATGATGTAGTAGATATTAAATGAATGGAAAAAGGTTTGCTGAGTTGATGAAGTCCAGTAGAGAACGATGGTGCGGTCCCTGCGTCCAGGCAATGTATGAAGCGGGGTTTCTTCTTTCACTCTCTCCTTTATCTCATCCCTTACGGCGCGGTTCAGGTGTCCACCGATATATGAGACAGATACGGCGCCATCTCCTTTCCACAAAAACCAATTATTATTATTTTATATATATTTGTGACTTGCGTGCATTGCTTTCCATTTCTGGCCGCCAGTCGGGTACTTATTCCGGCTGGCAGCTAATAAAGATTTCCGTTGTGAGTCAGCGCTGTGTTGTGTCTGTGTTCTTCTTCTACGTCCCGTTCGTTGCGCTGTAGTCATGGAACCAACAGAGGCCACCCAATAAGAAACAAATGGTATGCGCGTACCCGAAAATTGAGCCAGTTTTCAAATCAAACCTCGCGAGCCGCACAACCTTCCATGCTTTGTAACGTAACCTGTGACCTAGATGAAGAGTGTGCCGCCCCGCAATAAAGCACGAACATCCCCAGAAATATCTGTGCGCCGCCTGTATACGCTCCGCCACATCTCGGTCGATGACAGTCGTGCAATTCGAGCGCGTTCGATGCATCCGGCACCCTGAAAAGAAACACGGCTTTGCTTTCAAGGCCTGGCTTTGAGATTGGACCGTAACGTTGGAAGCCATGTTTTGACGTGCCTCGCGCATACATAAGGTGAAGCGTATTACCATAAAGTTGCGAGGGTTGGCCTGCCAAGACCACGGCAGTAAGATAAATACATTTAATGCAAACCGACTGCCGTGGTACCTCGAAGGTTGTACGTAAAAAAAGAAAAAAATGTTGGTTTCCACGGCATAGAAAACACATCAGAGCAGCTTATCCTTCTCGGATACGTCGGGAGCACGTCTTGGGTTCTGGTCTTCTTTCTTTGTTCTTTCTTTCACTCTCACTTTTTTCTTCTTTCTCCGTCTTCTCCTGCGGAGACGAGCACAAGAGCGGTCGAATCGCGGGCCGCGGAAACAAGAACTCGAGATTGCCGTCAGATTGAATGGTCAAATAGAAGCCAACCGGAGAATCGCGCTGCCTATACGGAGTGCGTCATCAAACGGAGCGACAAGTGACCAAAACATGTCGCGAGATGATGGGTGAAGAGACAAAAAAAGTTTTGGCTCACGTTGACAGAACCAATGAGCGCTGTTATTACGATGAAATGAGAATTTCAAATTTGTACTGGACATTAAGAATCGCATTAAAAAAAAGAAAGCTAGATTGTGCGATGACACTTTTGCTATTACAGGTGTGTCCTACGACGCGGCCTCATCTCGATAAAATATGACCCCCTTTTTTGCGAAATGCGCACAGTGTTTGCGATATTTTGTTTTAGTTTAAGCTCTCTTCACTGCGTTTTTTTTTTTAAGCAAAAGAAACGTGCGTATTAAAAAGCGCTGCTTGTTCACTTTGGCCAGTGAGGTACCGTATTTAACAAAAGTACACAGCCCAAGAGGTCTGCTTCTGAGCCCTGCAGCACAGCTCCTCTTGCATATTAAGGGACTCTAATCTCACGGAGGCGGAAGACCTGAAGTCCTCAACTCTCCCAAGCTCAGGACACTCTAATGTGCTTAAGAGCCCCGCTGCACAGCCTGGAAGCAAACCCCTTGGGCTGCATATTTTTGACCAAGACTGAACTTACAACTGTTCTTATTCACAGTGGGCCAAATTTCTGTGTCGAAACCTCCAGCGCAAGCGAGAAGGGCTGCGTCCGCATATCGCTATCATGAGCCGCCGGCATACCGCCGGCCTTAATCGCACAGCCAGCGTCTGCGTCACTGCCCTGTCGACTTTTAAGCGGCAGCACACCCGACTAAATGATCTGTTCGTTTGTGCGCGACACGTTTGAGAGTACTGCATCGCGGCGCGCAAGCAGGCATGTCCCGTGGTATTTTTTCTGCCCTTCTCGGGCATCTGCAGTGAGCGGAAAAAAACAAACTAATGCATAATACATGGAAGGTTAGAAACTCTCTATTCGGATGTTTTGCAGACCGTTCTACAACTTTCTGATTAGAATTTTTTGCCTAACTTCTTTGCTTGCGCAGTTGGTTAATCATTATCGATTAATTATTCAATTAAGCAGAATACAAAAATAGTGTGAGTTAGCGACATGCAATTGGCGGCGTCGTCTTAGAGTGCGTCGGCATATTTAAAAAAAAAACCCTTGCTAAAGTTAGCTTGGACAACCTGTATATCTTACACAGTGGTTCAACAGGATTGCAAAGCAGTACATAAGGGAACAGTACTTACGACGACCACGCGCAGCGCTGTTTCTGTTCTTTCGGTAGCAGGTATGATGAACTCGGTCATTTATGTGCGCGCTATAACGATTTTTTTTTTCGCTTTGTTATGGAGACAGTCCTAAGAAAGACTTTCCTCGAAGAAAACTATTCCGTCACCATAGTAGGTCGCATGCGGAAACTCTCGCCCTCTCCTGGTAGTTCAAGGAAATGTTACCCAACGGGGGTTAACCACCAGGGCTCTGCGAATGTGCCATCGGCGGTCATGTCAAGGTCAGTTTCACAGGTCGCTAAGACGAAACTCGAATGCAGTCTAGAGCCAAGTGTCAGCGACATCAGTCAGACGCGGTGGAACAAGATAATAATAATAATAATAATTGGTTTTGGGGGAAAGGAAATGGCGCAGTATTTGTCTCATATATCTTTGGACACCTGAACCGCGCCGTAAGGGAAGGGATAAAGGAGGGAGTGAAAGAAGAAAGGAAGAAGAGGTGCCGTAGTGGAGGGCTCCGGAATAATTTCTACCACCTGGGGATCTTTAACGTGCACTGACAACGCACAGCACACGGGCGCCTTAGCGTTTTTCCTCCATAAAAACGCAGCCGCCGCGGTCGGGTTCGAACCCGGGAACTCCGGATCAGTAGTCGAGCGCCCTAACCACTGAGCCACCGCGGTGGAACAAGAGCGCCAAAATGAAGGGAATGGGCGAACATTTTAACGCAAGAAATTACTTGAGCGTATATTTTCAATCCGTAACCTAACACACTATACACTCCCCTCTAAAAATGTTTTAGTCGCGCAGACTCCATTGGAAAGAATGATTTCTTTATCGCAAAAAGAAGTCGGAGGACACGAAAGCGTTAACGGGTCCCTTTCAGCGGCCTGGGATCCATCCTCTTTGCATATAACTTCGCAGACACGGACACTGTTCTTTATTTTATTTCAGCGCGATAGATTTAGGCCTCCCGGTCTGCAGAAACTTGGGCGCCGTCGTCGATGACGTCACTGTCGACTGTGTTGTGAGCGAAAAGGCAGGTGTTCCACCTACCAAGAGTTGCACCGCGTCGCTCTACACCACGGAATAGCGTTCATCCAGGGCTAGAGGCCTTTTGCGAGAACGCTCCCATGCTTCGCGTTTTACTCTTGAGGGTAGCCTAAATTTTCTGCCTCAATGTATCGTAAAATCAAGCTGCGCCCTAATTTCCCATTGCGAATTACGGCGTCACTGTTTAGTTGTCACTCACTTCTAAGGTGACTGGCTCACCAGCCGCCATGTTATAAACATATGGGTTTCTGTGGAAGCTAAGCTTCCACTCTACATAACCTTGGTCGTGTCGCGAAATCGGGCGCCGGAGTGAACTGACTTATAAGAGGCATGACGGCGATGGACGGGGAACTTGCTCTCTCTACTGCCCGCAGACTGCTCTAATGTTTACATTAGCCCGCTCCCTCGGCGGCCCTGCGAGCGCTCTTAAGCCGGCCCGGATAGAAGCCAAGGCCAACGCACCGCACTGGGCGCGCTGGCTTCTCGCGATAAGCGGAGGATGGCGCCGCCGTTACGCGCGCCCTCGCTTAGTGCGACTGCCGACAGCTGGAGTAACGTGTGAACTGCACCGCCGACTGACTACTGGAGGTCGCGGTGGAGGCTCAGCCTGGCCAAGCTGACTCGGCTTCGACCCATTCGCTTTCGTTACGGAGAGCGCCTCGTGCTGTAACTGCCCTTTGCTGAGTTTGGACGCATTATAACAAGGAATGACGGCGATGACCTGCAGGGCCAACTTGAAGCGTGTTTCCTCATAAGCCTACAGCACTTGTAACCCCATGGAGCGAACAAGGCGCGGCGATTAAGCTTGGCAGGAGCGGGAGAAAATGGGGAGGGGGGGGGGGAGGAAGGGGAGGGATAGAATAAAAGAGCAGGCTCCCTGAAAAGCTCTCCGTGCAAGCTCGAAACGCGGCTGGGTTCGATTGGGTCCGCTTGGGAAAGACACTCGATGCTGACCGGACTTTAAAGTGCGCTTGGCTTTCATCGATCGAATGCGGAAATCGTGCCAGCTCGGCTGAGTGACGTTGGCGCTGCGGACACCGTACGCGAGGTCAAGCGGATGAGTCTTCGATATATGTCATCGTCGAAGAGTTGGTAGGAGGCGACTTCTACTTAACTCGGAGAGGCTCCAAACGTGGGCATGAACTACACAGACTTGGCACGTCTATAGTTCGTCCGAAGAAGTCATAGAAGGCTCTGATGGTTTCCGATCGATAGTCTTCAAACGCGCAGTTTTGCTTGATTTACTAGCTTTAAGCCATTATGCATAGTCTGTAATCGCTTACAGCATTAATTTTTTTTTTCACCTGCATACCGATCAACGCGAGTGACACACTCCTTCATCTGTAAGTTCGTACCTCGACGTAACATTATCCCCGTCAAAGGGAACGTAACTGCCCTTAGGAGCAATGTTTCGCAGACACATTTCATTCCTCGACATCAAGTGCTGCGTCTGCTAGCGGAAGCATGGACAAATGAGTTGTTTTTACACATGGCACACTCACAGTGTATTCACTGGACAGATCACAGATCCGCATGTGCCGCTTGGTGGTGGTGTGCATGAAGGTCATCCTAACAACAACAAGAGCGCAGGCTGGAAGATAGTGCTAGTGGTTTTAGGGTACACGAGGCATCAGCCTTGAATCATTGACGCCGGCCATTGCTCCGCATATGTCGGTTAATAAAGTGAACGCGTATCTACGAGAAAGTATTTCTACAACACTACCTTTGCTACAGTGCGCATCGATGTTCATAGTGCCACAGGAAATAAAATCAGAACAATATTGCCCGGTGTCACAATTCCATCCCCAAAGGATGCGCAGCAGTGTCTCACGCGCTATAAAATAACGAGATCACTGTGAAAGATTATGGTGCACGCCATGAATCGCAAACGTTGGGCAACGGTTACGGCATTTAGTTGATGATGTTTCCCGGCACAATGGCTTCTGTGGCCAAAGAGCGCCACGGCACAGGGTGTTTTCGTCTACTCAAGGTGGGCTCAAAGAGCATTTCTCAAGCGTTTAACCCTAAACAAGCCGAGAACCTATTTACAGCCGAGTTTATTGGATCCAATAGAGTTTTATCGGGTCTATTGGATCCAATAGACCGTTTTATCCATCGACCAGGCCAGGAAAAAACTTGTACCCCCCGTCGTCACTGCGAATCGAGCCCCGCCCCTCCATAATGGGAAGCGGGTGCTCAAACCACAAGGCCACCGATGCGGTGTAATACGGCAGTCAGTTTTCCTTTACGACAGATAAGGAACGACAGCTTCGACAAAGACGGCTGACAACTGCAGAACGACCCGCGGAGAAATTTGCCTGCAACAAGCAAAGCTGACCCGGAGTAGGTAAGCATGTGATAGATAACGCAGCCGCACTAAGCGACGCTTCCTGGTCGCTCGATCCGCTGGAGACAAATCCAGATTATAACTGCGCACACCAGTGGAACCGGAAGCGCTCGGGCGCACGAAGTTACGCCACCATCGCTGGAGGACGCGTCGATCGGCGCTGGCGCCATTCGATTGCGTGCACCGCGATCATTGATGTCGCTTGTTGCCGATAGCGGGACGCCCTCGTTGTGGACACTATTCAATCGTACGTGCGGAGAAAGGGGAGGTAAGTGCTATGCCGAGCAAAGAGGGGCGACTTCCGCCTCTTGTCGGGGCTTTAAGCCGCTTCACGATACCGAGCTGAAGAGATCCTGTGGGTAATCCCTTAGCTACACCCCTTAGAAGGGCGCTGTCCCAACTCACGAGAGAGTTGCTTTAAAGAAATTTACGCATGCCATCGCTTGTCTTGTCATGTACTGCCCGGCTTATCCGCACGCAACTGAGAAGCGCGCGGGATGCAGCTGCATCTTTGTGGAATACATGCAGTTGATTCTGCGCTTCATTCGATGTAAGTACGTGGAACATGGCGATTCGAACACATTTTTTTTGTTATTGATGGCCGTCCCGCTACTGCAGTATAATTTATTCTAAGGTTAAAAGAATCTAAATTTTTTTCTCGAAGAATCTCGTAGAAAAGTAAGTCGCCTCCTCTCTCTCAATACTTGCCTTTCAGAAAAAAGATAAAGTTGACAAACTGCAGAACAGCTCAGTCACAGGACGAGAGGAGAGCCAAGCATATATGCAGGAAAGCTCAGCGGTGATAATTTTAGCCGCAACAGATACATTTCAAAATACTTTTTTTTCCACAGCTGTGCATGCGCGCAGCAGTTTCACCTCGCATGTTTTTCAGCCAAGTAATATTTCAACGGAACTGCAATGTCAGTGTCTGACTTCTTATTTCCATTGTCTTCGCGAAAGCTTCCCTGCTTTCCGTTGTTTGCATTCAACATTGCCGCATGCTTGTTATGTGCAATTAGAGAAGCTAATTTGCAATTACAATCCACTCAAGTGCAGCCATGCGGCTACAAAAAGAAGCTATATAATTTTCGCAAGAACTTAGTAGCTAAAGATATATTCGTCCATGGTGTGGGGTCTTAATCCGGGACTACTACGTGCGCAGGGCAGTCGCTCTACCAACTAAGCTAACCAAGATAGCTTATTTGTTAATCTGCTTGCACTATGTCCCTCATAACAGGATTGTTTCTGGTCTGCGGAAGACCAAAAATGTTGCGCCTACATGTGAGCGATTTTTGCACTCTTTTGAGTGCAGAGTGTGGGCCTTCACCGAAGGCGCACTAAGCAGTAACACATGACAATTCTAGGCACTAAGGCCAGATACTACATAGTTGTTGAAATTCTGCAGCACGAAGGAAGGACAAGCTTGGCTGGTGTATTGGGTTTTATGACGCATATGCAGCTGAGGCGACATCAAGCGCCAAACGCAGGGTTGAAAAGATTTCACTGTTGTGCTGGCGGACAGCTAGCTCTTAAAGTGTTACAATTTGTTGATCAGATTTCCACCGTTTTTAGGAATCTAACAACTCGCGATAAGTCTACTATTGTATTCAGTCCGACGAGTAAAGTTGGAGTGGAAAAAAACGCGTTTTTCATAAAACACCGTGGAATGCTGTCTTTACAGTTTCTCGAGCTTTGTGCATGAAAATAAAACATGGTTTACTGTGACCGCTTCCCAGCGTCAAAACAAGAGAGAACCGAAGCCGTGACGCAAACGACCGGAGAGAGAGAGCGTGTTTGTCCCTTCCGGTGAACAAAGTGGAGCGCTGGGCGAGTCGGTTTTGCATTACGTATAGAAGGGGTTCCTCCCCCATTTCGTGCCGCCAGTTTCTTTTTTTTTTTCTCCGCACTGAACGAACAAGGTCAGCCCAGAACTTTGTTGCCGCACGTATAGCGTCTTCCATGTAAGGTAAGCCGAGAGCCTTGAGAAGTGCTATGCACGTGGCGAGGCTCGAACTGACAGTCAATGGCGGCCTATTTGGGAAGCAGAAGAAGGGCCTCCAACTTGAGGTTTACTGATGGCTTAAAGTCATCGCCCAAATTACGGATGACTCATCATACGGAGAGAGGACTAAGTTACAAAAATTGTAGCACAAACCACGCATGGCGCAACTTTCGAAACAAGAGTTTTGAAGGTAGGCAATTTTAGTGCATATTGCGGTAAACATTACTCAGGAACCAATAGAAATAACACCTGCCTATTCATGGTAGTTTTTTTTCTCGAGGGTGGGGGTTGTGCTCCTTAAACTGACCTAGAGCTATTGAGCAGAATAAATACAAAAATGCTTAGTTCATTTTACTTCAGTACAAGGATCATATGCCATTTTGGGTTATCTTTCATCAAATAAAAAGCGCTCTTTGCATGTATCTAATCTTACTTCCCGTATTCCCGCACAATAATAAACAACACAGCGAAACACGTGGCCATCTACATTGCTCCCTTTTGAATATAACGGTACCGTTATAACAAGATTTTTTTTTAGTTGCATGTGATAAGAGTCCGAACTAATAAGTTTTTTACAATAGGAATTTTTCCCTGTGACAATGTTTCCAAATTCATTACCATTGCAAAGTGATTACTTTCAGAATTTTTACAGGACAAGATGACTTTTTTTTCAGATTTCGCCTTTAATCTGCCAGTTTTGAGTGCAAGTGTCTCCCGCTGCATGAATCAAACCACGTGCAGACTTCGAAGTTGGCTGCAGATGTCCGCCAGCGTTCGTAACCCAGAGCTGCTGTGGCGTTTCACCCATTAATCTACAGATCTTGGAGAATGTTCACAATACCGCATTGATAACACATGATGCACCTGTGTGGTTAACATTAGCTGGCCCCAAATTTCCCACATAGTCTAAGCTCCTATCTCCAGCTGTTAACGAGTGCATTACTACTCGTAACCACTTATTAAATTGGCATGAAATAAAATCCGCTCGTGTGTGCTCAGGCAACCGCGAGCAGTGCTAATACGATTGCATTCCTGCGGTACGTCCTAGTTTTTTCTTTTCTTTTTACACAGAGTAACTAAAACACAGAGGCGTATGTGTCCCACCAGAGTGTGAAGATTGAGTCCCTAGCCCGACAGTCTTACTGACTGGTAACCTCTTGCAGCTCCTGCGTACGACTGCGGGTCGCTGTACTGTACGAGCTGGCATCTTCTATGTACCACATTTACATATGCTTGGTCTGCGACCTGACTGCGTAATGCAGGCACAATTTCTGACGTGACAACTGATAAAACGTTCTATCGTAAGATATTGCGTATTTCGAAGCGAAAATGGAGACGTCAGCGTCCAGTCGTGCGCGACGGCCCTTTTCCGGTCACGCAATTAAACCCCACCTCGGCAAGCAACATCGGTCTCAGTAATTCTAGCATAAGCTATGGAGGCTGTATGTGCGCGCTCGTTTATATCTCCTATATTTCTATGCAAGCTGACTGACGGTTGGAATACGGCGTGTTGTCGTGCACACTTTCCGAGAACACACTCGCACAGACTTTGCTATTATTCGCATATGAACAGAAAGCAGTTCTATATCGCCTGGTGCGATGGATGTCGCCTGTCGGTTAACATCGTGACTGAGCAACGACTGATAAAGCCCGATCAAAACTTTTGCACGTGTCAAATTGACCTTTCCGTTCGACTTCTGGACAGCCGACGCCGCCTTCATTACCGTAATATAAGTATCAAATCCGATATATATCGAACAGATAATAGTTAAAATACGATTTTGCACTCGCTGTTTTTCTTCTCTTTTTTTGCAAATTCGAAATGATTGTACTCTTCTAACTGCCCAGTCGGGAAGCCACAGTCAGTTTACATCTGCAACTGCAAACCGCCGGTCGTGTCCCTGGCCATGATGCTTGCTCTTAGGTTTCCCAAATACACTAATTCCGAAGTTCCTGAAGCATACAATGCAAACAATAAACAGAATGCGCAATCTGTAGACTTAAGGCCATACACTTGTAGTAGATTTTTGTCTTCAGGCAGCTTATAGACAATGAATAGACAAAAAGAGATATCTATATGAAGGCAACATAGTCTACAGGAAGTCTACTGAAAGTCTATCGCCAATTTATGAGGGATAACAATGTAAGCGACTGCTTGCTTTCCTTGGCGGGACCATCGGGATAAAGTACCATCAGTACACATCCTTACCAGCTAGATGAACAAACATCGCGTCATTTGCCAGGTTCCGTCCGATGCTGCCAAGACGGAGACAAGTCTCCACAGAAGACAAACACCGTTGTCACATAGCCGCGACCTTCGAGAACGGGGCTGACCGCCCGTCCCTGGACCACACATCGATCGGTCGCGGTTACACTGTGTTTGCTTATTTGCCGCTCTACTGGCCCCGCAGTACAGTGTCCCGCCGCAGGACCCCAGCTCTCAGGGGACCACACGGATCCACTAACCCGCCTTCGACGGTCAACTTCGCCGCTCGTCGCAAAAAAAATTAAATAATAATAATAATAATAAAATAATAAAAGTAAAAAATAAAAGCAAATTATCGGTAAGAAGCCGCTAACTTATGCTGCACATCAATGTTGGACGACTCTGCAGCAAACGCGGAGACAGAGAACCCCTTCGCGGTCAGAAACCCAGCGCTCACCTCAGAAAAACATCCGCTGGTCACTTCCAAAGAAAGGACGCCTTGGCTGGGCACTCAACGAAAACACCACACTGGCTTCTTTCTCGACAGTTGGCGAGGCGGCGGTTGTATACGCCTCCACGTTCAACCAAGCAGCACGACCGCAGGTGCACGATAACACATTCCTTAGATCGTTTATCCTGACGGCGATGTATCCGGGCTTGAAATGCTCCTGGAAGTGCCGGTATTCGAGGCTTATACGGATGGAGTCGAAGAGAGCACGTGCGAATCGCCTGTTTAGCACAGAGAGTAAATAAACACGGCGGTTGCAGAAGCCTAGCGCGCACTACTGACGCTGCGTCACACGGTGACGCACCGCTGCCCGTGACGGTTGCCCAGGAACACGTACTACACGCAGGCAACGACGACGGTTGCAAGCACTGTGGTTTCTTCCTTTCTCGATGAGCGCGCTGGGGTAGTGAGAAAACGCGTAAACACGCTTGCGAAGCACACACATACGCGTAGAAAAGGGGGTGGGGGCGAGCCACTCTGGCGCACAAACAGGAGACACCTCTGGCCAGCGTCGGAAACAAAGCCCACGCGCACACCTGCGAGCGAAGGCTGCCGCGAGTCTATCCGCTCGGAACGCCCGATATGGTCAGCGTCCGTCGCGCTGGCGACCGCCGGCAGAGTGGAGGCGTTCGCTCGGGGGGGACCAACCGGATGTCCTCTGGTCGCGAGACTGTCCCCGCCGCCGGACCACGGAAACCACCGCAACGCACAGACACCGGAGAGTTGAACGACGCGACTCTCTCAAATCGAAGACACAAGTCCCGATTCGAACGCGTGACACCGGGCGAAGAAGAAGCGCCTCGGCGCCGCCGCCAGCCGGACGTCCACTCTCCTATACACCGCCGCCAGAAAAACGCGGTCGAAACCAGCGTCGACGGGCGAAACGACCTTATACGTGCCGCGACTGAAATGCGCCGCGCCGCACGCGTCCGCTGCTGCAGTCGCTGCCGGACCCGGCAAACTCAAAACTAACGCCGTTGCCATGGCGAAAAGAAGAAATGTAGTGCGAGCGGGAAAAAAAGAAAGGACGCGCTCGCAGCCGGCAATTCCGGTTCGGCACGGCGCCCGCTGTTCGGTTTATTATACGGCGACCGCCGTCGCGTGGATCAACAGGCGAAGCGCCTGTGGGTCCTCAGTAGTGCGGTTGGCGCAGCCGCCTCGCCTACATGCGCGCGTCTCCGGGCTTCGCGCGTGTCTGCGAGTGACTCACGCCGCAAGACCGTCCCGCTCGCGCTGCTGCAGCTGTCCCTGCTAGCTCGGCGGCCTGTACAGCTTCCAGCTGTCGCCTACAGGAAAAAGCCGGTCATGCGGTACATAATCACATCCAGCAGCGTGGCGGGCCTTTCAACCGGTCCCTGTGCGCGGACTGCTGCCGTTTTTTAAGGAACATTAGCCGTTAACCAGCGTTGTATTCTATGGAGCAAATTGAGAGCGCTCCCTCGCAGAAACACCGCGCTGGTTGACGCTCGCTTCTAAAAGCGCCAGGTGATTTTGTGGCTGTGAAGCAGATGAACTCCAAAAAATTTCACCAAGGAACCCAAGGGAAGCCGAAAAAATTAATGTGGATTAGCTCTGCTAATCCAGGATATACAAAGCGATTGATGCTGGCCTTGACAATGTTCTAGACGGCGATGGCATTGAGGAAAAGAAGGGCGCATAACTGGCTCCCTGGATATGCGGACGCCTCATGCGTGCTTTGATACATGTGGCGGTGGTGAGAGAGAAATGTGGCTTGAATGCATTAGCGCTCACAGCGTTGTGGCTGACATGCGGCACTGTAGAAATGGCTAGGCCGCAGCGTTCATTTGGTGATCAATCTCTCGCGATCACCATTAACTGCATGCCACCTCCCAGGGTGGCAGGGAGGGCGCGCTGCCTATCCAGTGTGCGGAACGCAATCAAAGCAGGCTTTTGCAGTTGGACACCAACGCCACGCCACGTACATGAAAGCGAGATTGAGGTCCCCGCTCACCCGCGGAGCCGGTTGTGCGCCTTTCCTTTCGTGAAAATAAACGGCCTTTGCAAACTTGTCAACGCCAATGAACTCTATGAACGCCGTCGGCTCACTTGTCTTGTTTGGTTTTTGAGGAAAGGAAATGGCACAGTAACCGTCTCATATATCTCGGTGTACACCCGAACCGCGCCGTAAAGGAAGGGATAAAGGAGGAAGGGAAAGAAGAATGAAAACTGAAAATTGAAAGTTGCATTTTGAGGAAAGGCGCGGCGCTGCGCAGTGGCGGAACACCTGTGGCTCGGTGCTACTAGTGGCGCATGAGCAGTAGTGACTAAGGAGCGAGAGAGAGAGAGGAGAAAGACGGAGTCGGCAGCGGCCACCTGCGCCGTGCGTGACGTCAATCGTGCTCCGACATACGCCGGCTCGCGCGAAGCGCGGTGTTGACTAGCGTAGTGAAGCTTTTCGCTTCAAAAATTGGTGGAATACAGCGGCGCCATCACACTCCACGACTAACTTGGTCAGCCACCTGCATGCTAGGTGTTAAAAGAACCTGCAGTAGTCGCCTGCATACACAAAACATGCACGTTGCTGCCATTCAACTGCCTACTCAACCACAGCCTCATTTGGTATGGCGCTCTAGTTAGGGCAGATGGTAGAAGTCAAGGCGCACTTTTCTCATTATCATCAAAAGTTCATGACCACATGATCCTTTCATAGTGTCAGAAACATTTCCTCAGTGCGCAAGAAATAATTACAGTCACGCAGGCTAATAGAGAGATAAAGAGTAATTAAACATTTAACTTTCGTCCTGGCTGTAGTATTATTAAATCGGGCGGTGAACCCTGGTCTGACTGATCAAGCATCTGATGGCTTGTGCTGTATGCAGATGTAGGTTATGTATGCCGGTGACTGAAGTCACAGAAAAAAAAATTGCAGTGGTTCAGCTTTCCCGGGGGTAAAAGTTATCGGATGCGACCACGCCAGCTTGGGGACCGGAGACGCCTCAGGAGCAGCACTGTTGAAATCTCAGTGATGTAAGGTATCCTCGCATAGTTGGCGCTGTGAGCATTTATCACGCCATCCGGTATGTCGTGTGCACAGCATGGTAAACGACCTTCACACCTTTCTAAGGCTCCGCCACCTCAGAATCCACTGCGTTAACCTAACAGACCACCGGTAATCGGTTCACCACAATACGTGTCCCAGACAAAATTCATTTCCTGCTCTTGATATCAGCTACGTGACTGCTTCTCAAATCCACGATTCTCTCTTTGTGTATCGTATTGTTACCGCTATTACTTAGTTCTCATTAGTCCTTGCGCTGTCTCTAATCAAATTCGTAATTTCATTAGCCTCCACGTGTTCGCCTGGCTTTATAACACACTGCAAGCGTCACAAATAAATAAACCTGTCGCAACCGGTTTCCCACTTTTACGTCGAATTCTCGCCAGCAGTGCAACGATGTGTATGAACTCGCATCCGGTGGCTACTAGTAACCTTTTGCGCCGCACCCACGGTGCCACTCCATGGTTTATTATCATGAGCGCTGGACATTCTCTTTCGAATTACGTTCCCTTCTTTCATTCTGGTGTGTTTCTGTTTTCTTGTTCACTGTCTGTAGTTCTTTTTATTTTGTAACGGGCTGAACGAATTCTCCCTTTTCTACGCCCCCCCCCCCCCCCCCTCATCCTCTGCTTCATGCTCTACATCCTTCAGGTGTTTTTCTAGAACTCATCCGGCTCTTGTGTTGGATTACTCGTGAAATGTTTGAGCTCCGGTGCTGTTTAGAAGGAGTCGTTGGTTCCGCACGCCGAGCCCTTCCCGGTCCGTCCACTTCTGCCTTCCTTTTAGGCTATCTAATGTAAACAATCCAGAGGCCCTTTACACACTGCAGGCGCTGCGAGCTGGGATAGCCTGAAATAAGCAAAGTGATGAAATAACCCACTTTTCCAGCATTTTTTTTTCTATCCTGGGGTACCGTTCCAACCTGCCCACGTCAATGACGAAAAGCCGGCCGCTTCAGTTCCTTTGTTTTTATTATTTTGTTTTTGTAGCAGGCGCACATATTTTTCTGTGGAGCAGGCACATTTTCCAACGAAACAAGGCGGACACGTCTTGGGAGCAGGCAAGCGCCATCTATTTTACGCGCACCTATATAAGTATAACACGCCGCGGTGTTTTCCGGGTTCCTCCAATTCGGAGGTTTTCCGGGTTTCGAGAGACCAAACACAGGCCACTCTCACATCTGCGACGAGTAATCCGTCTTGAGTGGCCTGAGGCGTTACCTCCCACGCAGGTAAGCTTAGGTTAGCAAATCCATCCAGCAATAACACCGACACGAGTCGAGCGCAATGCCCGAGGCTCCAGCACGGCACTCGGCCTGCAAACCAAAACGTCAACGCTGAAGACATCCGTCATCCCTCTGTCCGGCTTGAAATGCTCCGGGGGGGCTTCATTCATATATATATATACATACGCACGCACACAGGCAAGCAGACAGTGCCAGAAAGACGGACCGCATCGCATCAGCATCGTCCGAGTCTTGAAAGGCAATACGCGGTGCATGTCCTTCCAAACGCGGGCGGACCACCGGGGCTCCACCACAGAGGGGTTTGCAAATGTACTCGCGGGGCCGCAAAGAATACGCAAGCAGGCCGCGCGTGAAGGAAGAACAAATGTAGAGAGGCGTTCGGGGTCGGTAGATATCGCGCCCGACGCCGAAACGTGCACACCACGCATAAAGAGCAAAGACGTCAGCCTCTCCGTCCAACGCGGATGGAAGCGCCCCCGGAAATATACGGACACGTGCCGAATGCCTGTGTATATACACGACGGCGGGGCTACAGCTCGCGGTGATATACATGCAGATAGAGCGGCGCTGCCCTACGCACGAGCGGTAATGGCGAAGCGAGAAGCAGCGAATAATGTATGCGAAGGCATAAATGCGGATGGATAGCTGGGAAGAGCAACGCTTGCCAATCAAATACCGGGCGAACAGCAGAACATAAAAAGGAAGTAGACGAGCCGCACGTCTTGAACCAACAGAAACCGACCTGAGGCAGGGGCGTCGCTACCACCAGGCCCCGGAGATGCGTTTTGTGTGTAGCTATTTCTTCCTGCTGTAGTACATACCCCGAGGAGAGGCCTCCGTATTGGTCTGCAGTGCCAAATGCTAGGGAGATCAAAATAGGGGAACATGACGGATTCGGCTTCACCGGCGATCGCTTCGATACTCGCAAACATATGCCGTTGTGAACGGGAAGCTGCTCCTTGTGTTGTTGTTTTCTTTGTTTCGACGTGGAGAACACTATTATGGTATTCTGGCGTTTTGCCGAAATGGCAGTCACAAAAAAAGAGCGCCACACGAATGTCGAGGAACATTTCCACCCGAACGGAAATGACGACTCAGACGCGGCGAGGCAAAGAGCACTTTTTACTCTGGGACCCATGGTTGATCGGTCCGACCCACGGGTTGGATTAGAGATGCATGTTCTTTCGTTTCAGTCTTTGTTTCTTTTCTCAATTCTTCCTCTATTCCCTCCTTCTTTCTCATTTTTTTGTTTCTTTCATCTTGCCCGACTTTATTTCCCCAGCCCTCTCCTTTTTCACGGCGGCGCTGGGCAAAATGCCTGCCTGCCATTGTCGCGCTGCCCATGACAACTTACTTCAAGGACGACACCGAAATCGACCGGGCAGAACCATAAACGGACGAGTGCCTCATTGAAGAGCTCATCTGCACGCTGACACGATGTGCACGGCCTCCTTGGGGCAAGTAAATGGCGTCAATGCATGAGAGTACAACGTAAGCACACATAGCGGACTTAGTTAAAATTCTTCCTCCTTAAATATGCGCACGAAGTAGTGCAAAAGTCAAATCAAAATAGCAGTAGCGCCGCTGCGAATACTGGAGGGGCGTGTTGCAGAGTGTGTGTAGGCTGTGCCATGGAGCCATCACGACCTGATTTCCATAACATGGATTCTCGCTCAGTGATTATTCGGGTCCGTGCGCAGACCGCTGTCTCATTAAGTCTTTCATTATTATTTTTTTTCTTTTCCGCAATACAGCTCGAAGAAATGGTGCGGCCTACACCCGCACTCCTTCAGAAGTCCTCCCGGCAAAATTTGTCGGACAAGTTGCAGATGATGCAGGGAAATCGTGGTCGAAAAAGTCTAAGCTTGATGACACCGCTGAATCCAAGTAAGGCGGCGCTCGACTCTACATAATTTACTACCATTCACGGTCGATCATATTTTAGACCTCTGGAAGAGATTGGCATATCTGTTCCTCCCTCAGCGCACTGCTAGCTCTCATCCTGTTTCTTAAAGTTAGGCCTACTACTTTCATTTTCGTAGCTCGCTTCGCTGTCGCCAGTTTATAAGTAAACCTACAACTGAGTGAAACGATTAAAAAAAGAAGTGTGTCGTGTGAGGCTGCATGAACCAGCTGCAAGTGCGACGTTGCGCGGGCGGCTAAAAAAGAAAAGTTGCGAAATTACGTGTTATTGAATGGGTTCTCTACGAGTCTGTCGTAACGGAGCCTGCGTAGCGGAAGCATCATCTTCGTAGTCGTCAAGGTCACGGAAGTGGGACTTGGCAAAGACAAAACTAATAGCTCCTGACCGGCCTTCGCCCTTCAAGTTCCAAGCACGGGAAGAAACGAGCCTTTACTCGAACCAGGCTGGACCAGACGCTCGGTACAAATGAACTTTTTTCTTCCTTTAGCGACACGGCAATGCACGCGCTAAACATTAATACGCCCATAAGGGAGAGAAAAGGGAGTAAGCCGTCCTCCCTCCCTTACATAAGAGGCACTGCACTAGAGGACAGAATACTCCCTATTTACACCTTTCCGTTCACAGTGTAGTTGCCGCCCCGTCAGTGTAATCAGCGGTGGAAAGCAAACTCCAGCAAGCAGACGCGAAAGTGAATGCATTCGAATGTGAGTGTGCCGTTATTAAGGCCCTAGCATTAGAAGCCTCATTAGGAGGGCAAGTGTCGTCGGTCATAAAATTCGCTCACTGGCTCGAGGGTAGTGACGTTACCTGACCGGAAGTGGAGTAACTTCCTGCAAATGCATGGAGAGCTTCTGACGTTACGGAATTGCCAACACATAATCTAATTAGGCGCCCCGGTGTATTTTCTTTCGTTCCGCACAAATGAGAATAAACTAAAAAAAAAACTAGCAGCGCTGTTCTAATAAAGTTGATATAGCTAGTTACTTAGCGTAATTACAGCGCGCGTGTGCTCGAAATATGTCAAGTACGTCGACTGTTTCCGTCGTATTCGTCTTGCATCCCGAGTGAATGCCGGTGAATCCCTAAAGCTTCAAATTTTGGCTGCCCTGCGCTCGAACGCTGTGGTGATAATTAAGAACGTTGAATGAATGAATAAATAAAGGGTGTGTTTCGGACCGAGCCTCGAAACGCCAACTAATTTCTAACATGTTTTCATCTACAGGGTGTTTCGCCTAAGACTACACATTATTTTTTAATCGGGTTTTTGAGTTAGAAGAGCACTTTTTCGGCATAGCGTTGTCAGGTGTGAAGTACATCAGAATGCCGGTAAGACGTGCTAACTAGCAGACTGGTTAACTAATATTCAACAGTTAACATTTAACCATTACTATTAGGCTCCTTAATTATTGAGAGACGTGTATCCCACGGTAAGTAATACCCATATCTCTTTTAAGAATTTCGAAAACGCGGTTACCCTCGGCACTATGGCCCAACAAATTTTGGTTATTTCGAAGAGTTACGTGCACTGCAGAGGATGCATTGCCTGCAAGCTTCACGACATTGCGTGTATTTTGGCAAGATGCAGGCAAAATTTGTAGGGCCACAGCGCCGAGGGTAACCGCGTTTTCGAAATTATAAAAAACTGATATGAATATTACTTACGGCGGGCCACATGAATCTCAATAATTAAGGAGCCTAACAGTAATACTTAAAAGGTTCCCGATTCAGTCAGTATTAGCACACCTGAGCTGTATTCAGATTACTTCACCGCTGATAATCCTACGCCGAAAACAGCGCTCCTCGAACTCAAGAAGCCTACCTTTAAAAATCTTTAAAAGTTGTGTAACATCTTAGGTGAAAAAAAAAATGTCTATTCCCACGTCAAAACGGTAGGTGCCAAAAAAAAATAGGGAAAATTATATCCGTGCCCCACTCTCATTAGAAGTAATGCGACTATCAGAATTTTTTTTTCATTTATTAAAATCGTTTTTCTGTCCCGATGAAAAGTTGGAGAATGGACACCAGTGTATAGCATTTGTTGATCTACTGTGTCAAAAGCGTATAACGCCTTTCTTCGAGAGCTTAAGCTAGATGTAGTAGTTCCATATCACGGAATCGTTCTGAAATTCGCTTCTATCCGTTATCATTGCAAGAGGTAAATGGATTTTGTCAAACACGGCCACAACCTGCAGGAAGCAGCGCGTTAAGCGGTCGTTTCGGAACGCCTAGCATTTCTCGCAGTAAACTCGGTCTCGACAAAGGCTTCCGGCGATCTTTGAAGTGACGTTTGTGCACCCAGGGCTCGTCCTCGTGCAGTCTCGGCAGCCTATGTAAACGTCAGCGACCTACACTGCAGCAACCTCGCGTTCTGCTAGCGTCGGCGCTCTGCGGCTGTAAAGTGTGTTTCGAGAGACAAGAGAAGAGATTTTCGCAGCGGCAGAACACAGAAACTTGGCCGTTCTTGTACCCGCCGCGGTGGCTCAGTGGTTAGGGCGCTCTGCTACTGATCCGGAGTTTCCGGGCTCGAACCCGACCGCGGCGGCTGCGTTTTTATGGAGGCAAAACGCTAAGGCGCCCGTGTGCTGTGCGATGTCAGCGCACGTTAAAGATCCCCAGGTGGTCGAAATTATTCCGGAGCCCTCCACTACAACACCTCTTTCTTCCTTTCTTCTTTCACTCCCTCCTTTATTCCTTCCCTTACGGCGCGGTTCAGGTGTCCAACGATATATGAGACAGATACTGCGCCATTTCCTTTCCCTAAAAAAACAATTATTATTATATGATTTTTCGACAGTGCCATGACTAGACCGACAACTTACAAAAAAAAAACTATAAAGGAATGACGGCCACACGGCTCTACCGACGACGCTCAGGACAATTTGCTATATGGTGACGGCTTAACCAACGGTGCACGGTTCTAGTTGGTTTAGTTATCAGATCAGCCTCAACCACGTAGCATAACTCGATCTTAGGCATGCATTGCATACGAGAGTATGGGAGATCTTCACGAAAGCGTTTAGCAGTTCTCAACGCGCCAACGGTCAGCCTTGGTCAGGTTTAGTTCCTCATATATTCTCGCGTCCTTGTATCATGTCTGCCATTAATGCGCGCGTGACGCTTATGCACTCCTGCCATATTCTTTATACAGCCTATGTTTCTGACGTGATAGGTAGGTAGGAAGCAAGATGTAACTCTTTACTGCTAAAGAGCACTGAACAATGTGCCAAATGTCAGTCCACTCAAAAACGCTTGGACCAGAAAACTTGCCTCGATATGCACAAGAGAAGACCACTTTTGTCACCAAACTCGGATTTTCCTCCTAACTCCCGGTTCAAATTTATCCTGATGTGACGTGTGACGTGTCGCGTATTCCAGCTGTATGCTGCGCGTTTTCCCACGTTCCGGCCCTTGTCTTCCCGCCTGCCTGCTCGGTGTTAGTGACAAGTACTAGTTGATGCCACACCAATCTGTGCTTACATGCCCGTGCCGATACAATATGCACGTCCTCTGCAAATTAGCGTCACTCACACCGACACCCATCAAAGCCACTGGACAAGTTTAGCGGTGATTAGCTCGAGTGATGCGACAAGACGTGCACGCCCCTCAGCACCGCACCGTCAATGCTGGGAGGAATAAGGTGACGAATTCCTTTTTTTTTTTGCTTGTGAAAGGAGAAACAGAAGGAAAAGGCGATGCCCGTGGATAATGAAGCCTCGATGTAGCGCGGAACGAAGAAGGACGACGACACAGGTCGCCTCGAATGCAAGTGCTGCTGAGCTATGTCCGGTCAGCAGCGACCGGGAGAAAGGCGCAAGCCAAAGCGCTCACCGGCTTGTCGCGCGAGAGCCCTCGTGGGATGCGCGAAAGGGCCCCGCGAGGGCGACAAGACTGCAGGCGATTCGAACGCCGCGGGGTGTCAATATAATAGACGAGCCGACACATGCTATGCGAGGCCTCCCAAACTATCCGCGTACTGGAAAGCAAGCTTTGGTAACAACGCCATCATGTATAGCGTTAAAAGGCTAGTAAAAGTATAAAAGAACGTCTTGCTGGGCAAGTTGGCAACTGTTCATCTTTGGTTACAAGCGCGAAAAAAGACACAAGTGCGCCCAAGGAGTTGTGTACGAAATTACCCTCTCGTGCGGCCGCTCCTATATAGGGCATAGTGGGCGCTGCGTTAACGAGCGAATCAGGGAACATGAAAGAAACGTTGAGCAAGATAAAGAGGGCCCAAATATGCCTAAGCATATAAGGTCCTGCCCGTCACGCTCTAATAATAATAATAATAATAATAATAATAATAATAATAATAATTAATAATTGGTTTTGGGGGGAAAGGAAATGGCGCAGTATCTGTCTCATATATCTTTGGACACCTGAACCAAAGATATATGAGACAGATACTGCGCCATTTCCTTTCCCCCAAAAACCAATTATTATTATTATTATTATTAGAGCGTGACGGGCAGGACCTTATATGCTTAGGCATATTTGGGCCCTATTTATCTTGCTCAACGTTTCTTTCATGTTCCTGTGAGCGCTGTTTTTTCCGGTGCACGAATTCTCTCAAAAAGCAAAGATACAAAAGCTAGGGAATTAATCGAAGCTTTTTTTTTTATTGCAAACACACGAAGCATGTGCGTCAGCGACACGACCATACCTTTGTATAAGGCAGAGAACAATTTTTTCAGTCGTTCGCTATCATATCAACTTTGAAGATGATAGCATTCCTTGCTGGTACGATGTTATATATAGTAGAACTTTCTGACAGGTTAGTTGGTACATCTCTATTAAACAGCGTGCGCTGACAGGACGTACACAGGAAACTTGGAGACAGAGGAAAGAAGCGCTTCTTTCCTCTGTCTCCAAGTTTCCTGTGTACGTCCTGTTAGTGCACGCTGTTTAAAATAGATGGTATATATTTGTCCGCGTTGACTTCAAGTAAATCAGTTGTGAGTGGCGCTCGGTCCCGTCTTTCTGCCTTGTGTTGTGTCTTTTTTCACGCCTGTAACCAAAGATGAGTAGTAAAAGTATGTATGAATGTAATATGGTCAGAAGTGTTTGCAGATCCTGGCATCCGTTTTTTTTTTTCCTGACTTCCGAAAGGGTACTTACACTGATAGCGTACTTACACTGATAGCGTAGGAGGTTATAGAGAATCAAGGCGTGATAGATGATGGAAGACCAGCAGACTAACCCAATAAGGCGGTCGACAGCAAACATGCAGAATTTCTATTTATCTCTTAAAATACACTGCCAACAGGGCGATTTCTTCCGCGACAGAAAGGTGACCTTTTCTTGTCACATAACACGAAGCTAATCACAAGAAAAAAAGATTATATGCTCAAGAATTATTATACCTGGCTTTTTTTTAAGAAAGTAAAACATTAAAAAGCTGATTTCGTTTACTTTTGTTATTGGCTAGTGGAGTAATAATACAGGACGGCTCGGACCATGCCCCAGTGTTAACCGCGGCTGTTTTTTTTTAAGTTGTACCCTACTATAGCATTATTTGGGATATAAAAAATAAATAAGTATGTTAGCACACATAAACACAATAAACCATAGCAATTGAAAGCGCTACAGTCCATGCCACAGGCGAAGAGAACACGCATTCATTAGTTCCTATGCGCGATGAGCTGGTACATAGGAAAAGGTGTGATGACTCCTGATCCGGTGGTGAATTCGAACCTCAAACACGGCAGGTCGCATGACAGACTGCTGATAGGTCGCATGATGAACTACTCAGTTTCACAATGCGGGATAATACGTCGAAATATGTGACACAAAAGACGGCACTTCAGCTGACAAATGCCTTCGTTGTATGGAGCTGTAATACTCCCCGCCGCGCAGTTCCAGAACGCAAAACTCTCTTAAAAAAAGAAAAAAGAAGAAAGGGTGCGACTAAAGTAATGTGAACGCCGAGATCTCAGCCCTATTCGCTCAGTGTATAAAATGATGCGCTAGCAGGCAAATCTCTCCTCCAAGCCGCTGACACTATGAACCTCACATGACATGTATCAATAAAACTTCGGCAGTTTAATATTAAATATCACTCAGTGTTTGAAACCAGTAACAAGACAAAGAGAGGAACTTAACTTTGTGCATTTTATGCACTAACGACAGCAGTTTAGGAGTTAAGGTCATCTGGAAGCGTTTATAAAAGTAGCCTCATCAGATTGTGTCATCGATGCCACATTCTTGTGCACAGCCAGTGTACAGCAACAGCAGCTATATTTCTTAGCACTTCCTTAGGCAGTACATTGCTCCTACAGTGGGCCGCGTCGTCGTGACCGCATTACTAAGCTGAAGTTCCAGACGTCATTGACGTAAAATACGTCCTAAGTACTGTCCGCGCATCACTTTGAATGCAGGTGGGAGCGGGGAGATGTACTTCCATACCTGAAAAGAACTTAAATGCCCTTATTTCACCCATTTTTAGATTCTAAAACCACATATGAAAGGGCTTCTTTACGGAACCACACTAAGTATATTGGCGATCTTTCGGAAACGGCGATTCCGGAGCAGCGGCTTCGCACAGCATTGGCCCGCAGTAGTGTCTGAGTTACACAAGGTTCTGTAGTTGTCAGCACATGGCGTCTCCGCGCTGTTTCACCGTTCTTCCTAAGCCTTTTCGTCCTTAATCACATCTTTTATACATGCGTGTTGGTTGGGTCGGTCGCAGACCTGAGCTTCAAAATTATTTCTGAGGCATCGCGACTTTACGGCTCTCTTTCCCTGATTGGCCACAGCAACGTCGCTGTTTCGTGCCTTGCTCAAAAAAAGTTCATTATCCCTGCCAGCACCACAACACCTTTTCTTTTCGTTTTCAGAATAGAAAATTTATTTGTGTAGTTGTAAGATATCTACTCTGTAGACAGCAGAGAAGGAGGGCCCTATAAAGTGATGAAAAGAGACCAATCAATTATTAACCTATCTCTCAAATTGCGATCTCTCTATTCAGCTCTGTTGGGTCAAGTCCGAACATGTGTCATGCCAGCAAAGCGATTGGCCGGCCACTGGAGAACAAGCTCAATGCGTGCAAAAAGCCTACCATCGAGTAGCCTACGCCAGCAATTATGACGGCCGAAAGCGCAGCCTTGGCATCGTGACTCACTGATTCGAATTTTTTGCGTCGCTTATTTTTTCTTCCAGCCCCCGAGTGGTGGCCAGCGCTAAATGAAGGACAACACGGCACAGACGGATGGCGACGACGCCGCGGCTGCCGATGCAGCATGCATGCGTCCGGATCGCCCACTCAGGGCTGCGGCCCACGCGACAAGCAACGCGCCGTGCCCTGTACCGCGCCCGTCCGCCCGCCGAATCGCGTGCAACGCTGGTGAAAGCCGTTGAGAGTAGAAGGCCTGCAGACCGGCGCAAGTGGATTATCTTCAGGCGTCCTGCCCCCTATGCTCGCCAATGTTTTCTTTCTTACCTTCTTTCGACACTTCCTTTCTTCCTTTTCCTTCCTTTAATTTCATTCTTTTAAACCCTTCTTTTGCCCTTCATTCCTTTCTTTCCTTCTTTCATGCCTTTTTTTTTCTCGCTTCACTTCTTTCCTTTCCTTCCTTACGTCATGCCTTCTTTCTCCCTTCCTTTCTCTCTTCCCTTCTTCATTTCCTTCCCTTTCCTTTTGTATTTCCCCTTTCTTTCCTTATTTCATGCCTTCTTTCTCCCTTACATTTTGTCTTCCCTTCTCTTTTCCTTTATTCCTTCGCTTCCTTCCCCCTCCTTCTTTTCTCGGTTTCTTTCGTTCTGCCCTTCTTCTATTCATTCCTTCCCATCCTTCCTTTCTCGCTCTCTCCTTCATTTGCTTCCCTTCTGCGGTCCACTGTTTCCTTTTTGCGTGCGTGAACTCCATTCTCTTACAACCAGCGCGCCCTCTACGCTCAAAGCTATGATACGCCGGAGAACTCATTACTGGGGACTTACGGGCGAGGCGATACACGGCAACATTCAAAGCAAACAGCGCGGGGACTACGGCGCGCGCAGACTCAAACAAAACGCACACGCATGCGAAGCGCATTGTGTGGCACCGTTAACCCTTCATAAAGCGCAGCTACGTCCCTTCAAGACGTTCCCGCAGCTCTTGGACTCCACGACACTGCATCGAACTGTACACACGCGGTCCGCCTGATTCTGCGCATTTGCAGGAGAACCCGGCGGGCTTCCGTCCGTCGGGGCCGACATCGGTTCGCTGCCCAATTACTCTCCAGGAATGCCCTCGGCCCGTGTTTATTTTGCTGCCTCCCGCTCACGTGCGACCAAGAATAGCTCCAAGGTCGCGCGTGCCCCAGCACGTGTGGCGCCGAGGAGCAAAAGCTTGTGAGGCGCAGGCTGCAGCCTACAAGCGGCCACGGATCAGGCGACTAATAGGCCCCAAGAAACGAGCCGAACTGGGGCCCGTGTTCTGGGACCGTGGTAGCGTGGTGCACAACGTACCGTTCGTTCCCTTCCTGTCTGAAGCAAAGCATACGACCCAAGTGTCCTGCCAACGTTCACGTGTTTGGCAGGAGCTCCAATGCTAAGGAATAAGTCTGAAATAAGACTAGCGCCAGAGCAGCGTGCGATGGATACGAAAAGGGTAGACTTAAATATGAAAGAAATTGGCAGTGGCGAACACAGAACAAGCACCGTCTGATGTTACTCAGGCTGCAGATAACGCGGCAAGACATGTCATGAGCACGACATACAGCCGGCAGTTACTTAGGTACACAAAGCCGACAACAAAGGTAAATAAGTGTCGTAGAGACAACCAAGGACTTAGCTGAGCTGACGAGGCTCATAAGTTTCCGACCCGTTCAGACACGCATTGAGCTCTGCTATCGAAAGGAAATGTGAACACTTCTGTGAGCATATTTCGAACCCCCTATATTTCACAAAAATAACACGATCGAATGGATTGGAATTCACGCATGACGCCCACTTGCGCGCTTCCGGATTTGCGGAATTACTCTGCAGTCGAACAAGTTTATGCCCAATTATCATCCTCATTCTCCTTGTCATAAAAAGCTCCCAAAACCAAAACTCAGCTAAACATTCCAATGCTTCAGAGAAGAATAAAGTGACATCACCCGAGCACTTCCAGAGCGCACCGCAGAACATCGCGAAATCCTTAATAATTGGTTTTTTGGGGAAAGGAAATTGGTTTTGGGGAAAGAAAATGACGCAATACTGTCTCACTTAACTCGGCGGACACCCGAACCGCGTCGTAAGGGAAGGGATAAAGGGAGGGAGTGAAAAAAGAAAGAGGTGCCGTAGTGCAGGTCTCCGGAATAATTTCGACCTCCTGCGTTTTAGCGTTAATGCTTTTTTTCCTGAAGCAGGAACCAACGAACCCAGCAAAGTGCACCGCTCAGTATAACGCACTATCCATGCCCGCTGTTCACGCCAGCCATTTCCATACGCTTGCTTGAAAAAAAAAAATGCAGGAGTGTCTTTGCCGTATCATGCTTGCAAGGAGTATGTGTTTTGTTTTCGTAATATTCTTTTTAAAACAGAGGAGGGTGCAGCGTGGTGTGTTTTCCCCGCAGGTGAAATCTAAATTTGTAGCTTTACGCCTAGCGATGTGCGTTCCGTTTTGCGTTGCCCGTCACGTAAGCCTCCCTTGCGGTGTAAATTTCTTGATACGCAGTGTGGGCTGAACCGTCCTGCGAGTGCCGTTATAAAAACAAAAAAACTGTAGCCATATATTCCACAGGTAAAATAGCAATTATTCTGACAAAAAAAAAACGCACTGCACCAGCTGAAATTAAAACAGCAGAAGCCAGTAGCTATCCACCACGTAAATAAAGTAAAGAGAGTTTCACGAAAACGCAGCGCCAGGCATGAACTGAAGGACGCATTGCGTGACACCTGCCTCGTCGCCGCCAGAGGCTCCAAGCGGTCGACGATCCAGGTTAAGCTACCGGTTGGTTCACGAGCGGCATCTGTCGCTGCCGCGGCGCACCATGTGCGCGATGAAGCCAGCGGCTGCCGTTAACCGCGCTGTCTGCTGTGAGGACGAGCGAACGCTTTTGTTCTTCACTTGCTAAACACACCGCACGCTAAGAAAAGCCGCGGCTTCCGCGGCATGCGACAGGTGGCGGTGTTGGTCCTTGCTGTTTATGTTTTTCGCTCCTTTCTTTCTTTCAATAGTTTTCATGCTTTCTTCTTTCCTTTCCATTCTTAATAATAATAATAATTGGTTTTTTGGGGAAAGGAAATGGCGCAGTATCTGTCTCATATATCTTTGGACACCTGAACCGCGCCGTAAGGGAAGGGATATAGGAGGGAATGGAAGAAGAAAGGAAGAAAGAGGTGCCGTAGTGGAGGGCTCCGGAATAATTTCGACCACCTGGGGATCTTTAACGTGCACTGACATCGCACAGCACACGGGCGCCTTAGCGTTTTTCCTCCATAAAAACGCAGCCGCCGCGGTCGGGTTCGAACCCGGGAACTCCGGATCAGTAGTCGAGCGCCCTAACCACTGAGCCACCGCGGCGGGTTTCTTCCGTTCTCCTTTTTCATCCCCCTTCATCCTTTCTCTTTCTTTCTCAGATTTTACTTTTGCTAGCGCGAATAAACCCGCCGCGGCGGCTCAGTGGTTAGGGCGCCCGACTACTGATCCGGAGTTCCCGGGTTAGAACCCGACCGCGGCGGCTGCGTTTTTATGGAGGAAAAACGCTAAGGCGCCCGTGTGCTGTGCGATGTCAGTGCACGTTAAAGATCCCCAGGTGGTCGAAATTATTCCGGAGCCCTCCACTACGGCACCTCTCTCTTCCTTTCTTCTTTCACTCCCTCCTTTATCCCTTCCCTTACGGCGCGGTTCAGGTGTCCAACGATATATGAGACATACTGCGCCATTTCCTTTCCCCCAAAAAACCAATTATTATTATCATTATTAGCGCGAATGAACGTTCAGCGAGGAGCCCTGTGGAAGCGAAGAAGTTATAATTGGTTTTGGGGGGAAAGGAAACGGCGCAGTATCTGTCTCATATATCGTTGGACACCTGAACCGCGCCGTAAGGGAAGGGTAAAGGAGGGAGTGAAAGAAGAAAGGAGGAGAGAGGTGCCGTAGTGGAGGGCTCCGGAATAATTTCGACCACCTGGGGATCTTTAACGTGCACTGACATCGCACAGCACACGGGCGCCTTGGCGTTTTCCCTCCATAAAAACGCAGCCGCCGCGGTCGGGTTCGAACCCGGGAACTCCGGATCAGTAGTCGAGCGCCCTAACCACTGAGCCACCGCGGCGGGACAAGCGAAGAAGTTAAAAATAGTTTTGTGAGCTCGCTTTTATTTTTTTTTCTAGAATGCTGCAGGCAGCTAGCGCTACCTGAAGCACGAGAGCGTCGCTGTGCATGAGTAACAACTATTCGAATTCGCTCACATCTGAGCATTCAACAATGCAGGAAGGGAGGGAGTTCCAATGCTACATCGTGGGGGAAAAACGACTACTGGAAAAGTGTTGCCCTAGTAAACCACGTTCGTAATGACACGGAATGATTTAACCTCATGGGTGGTGAATAACATAATTACCAGTAAGTTCATTATTACAGAATTACAAAAAAGGAAGGAAAAGATCGTGCTGGCCGTGGGAAATGCTATCTGACATCTTAAACACCCGAGCTGCTGCCGCCTGAAATAAAGGGAGAGGATAGCAAAGAGAACTACAGAGGGGACCTACAGGGAGAAAGGACATCGGAAGAACAACTTAGGTGTCTCAAAACTCATCGGCGGCTTCTTTTTAAATAGCCACCTACCAGCGCAGTCGAAGGAGAGTCCTATAAACTATTTACATAATTTACAAAACTGTAAAAATGGTTATTAGCCACCTTTCTTATAGTGCAATAAATAAAAGAAAATTTTGACTGGCGAGCTGTAGTCGCATATGCAGGTGTTCTAATTTTGGCTCGTTTAACTTGTTAGTGACCGAGGAGGACATTCGGTAATCAGATAAAATAGATCTGGCAGCGAGACGCTGAACGCGTGCCACCTAGGCAATGTCTATAGCGAAATAAATCCTGATGACCCGTCCGTTGCGAACAAGCGCAAAAGGTTTGACATACCAAACACGCGACAAAAATACGCTCGCAAAATCGGTTTCATGCCGCATTTCAGGAATCCATGCAAGTGGGGTGGTGCGCAATCAAATACAGGGATAGTACTTCGAAGGATGTGACAGCCGTCGCTAAACTTAAATGCTTTCTCTAGTTAGTGCGATTAACTTAGTCCCGATATGAGCGGCCTACATAGTCCCAGTTCTATATGCATTGTACACAACAGCAGATTCCTCGAATCCTGGTGCGGAACCAGCGATCGAAAAAAAACAACAGATTTAGCTAACTTTACGAATCAAGTCCGTGTATGTCAGTATCAAAGCGAAACGTATCAAGCGCAAACCCAAGGCCGCGACGACTGCACTGCTCTTGCAGGGTATATATAGCCTGTATCGGGTGGAACCGCCTGATCACGCACACAGCAGAAGCACCGAGCTGCGACAGCGTGAAAGGCATAAAAAAAATGCTTTGCGAAAAAGTGGAGGCGTCCTTAAGCGCGTATAGCACATGCGACCTTTGAAAGGAGAGACAGCGCTATCCTAGGCAAGTGCAAGAAGACAGTCAAAGAAGTTCGCGAATCATCTCTGCCTGGTGATGCCTCAGAAGGAGTTCCGATATTTTAGATCGCAACGCGCTGTCAGACTCCGTCAGTGGAACCTGTGCGCAGAGAGCGTCTCATCGGGAGGGACATATAGCCTGAGGGTGACGGCGCCTAAGAAACCACATAACGCAAGAAAGACGGGCGCCTCGCCAATAGTCGCCCGGCTACAGTTCACCTTGAAACTAGAGCGCAAGGCTGATCGAACCGCTAGTTATTTACATATCTGCCTATTAGTTTTTATTCATTTATATCAGACGTCCTAGGGGCCCTTGCGGGCATTACAGAGGGAATTGGGTAAAGATTTATCGAATCGAAACAGAGCAGATTCGTAGGACAGAACTGAGAGTAATAAAAAGGGTAATAAGCAGAGTAAGAAGACACTCACTTAGGCGATAACAAAAATCGCACCGGAAAGGAATAATAAACAAATGTCAAGATGAGCTGATACAAGAGATAATTTGGGGAAGCACAGCAAAAATGGAACTACATGGAATCATGTAAGACACAGTAAATCTAAACTTTCAAATCACGTACAGCTCGCACAAGACACACACGTTGTTTAGGGTTAAAAGACTGTAAATATGATAGTAGAACTGCTTTGTAGGTACAGTGGTTCCGGAACCAAGGAAGTGCTCAAATGGAGCGCAATATATTTATTCTTAAAAAAAGCGCGAACCATAGCCTATGTTGAGACTTCTTTGCTCCCTGATACGCTCAGTAAGAATGTGGCTGCCTTTGAGCTGACCGGTACGTCTCCACCTGCGATGCTACGTCGGCGTCCAACGCGAGACAAGAAGACGGCCAGTTTCCACGGCAGCACACCACTGCGTTCGGCCGCTCACGCGACCTAAGCCGTGTAGCCCCGACAGTTCATTTCTGAACCAGCACTGCCGCAGGCGTGGCTCCCAGTGGCTACCACGTTGCGCCTATGAGGGGCTCTTATGAGGGTTACATGGTCACGCACCTCAAGCAGATAACAAGATACGTGTGTAAGTGAACAGCCGAGCAGCTAAGGTAAAGCTTCACACAGTCCTTGCACACAATTCGTCACTTTTCACAGCCATCCCCGAGAATGCTCTTTCACTAAAGAAAAAACAACATAGAAACGCACAAGAGAGTTTGCAAAGTTCCCGTTGTCCTGAAGTGCGGGCATGTATTAAGCGATTAATTGGGGAGTGGGGTTAACGTGGCCGCTAACGGCTACATGCCATGCGGCAACAGAAAAACAAAAACGCAATGGCGGTAGACACCCACCTGCATTTCATCACGCCGCTGATTCTGAAAAGCCACTCTATAAGGCTAACGTAGGGAAATGTGTGAGAATCTCAGCTCGTGCAAGAGCTCAACTGGAACAGATAACGCGCGTGTTCGTTAAAGATAGAATCCTATAGACAGGGTGGCTCCCGACAGGGTGGCTCCCGAATTTCAGACAGGGTGGCTCCCGAAGATCCCGAACGTGATTGGTTTTAAATCTCTTCAAGGCCGATTTTTCGCCTTCGCGCAGTGATTTGAAGCTTGAAGAACGGCCGAATCGAGCGTGGTTACCAGCAGCCACTAAGAGGCAAGAATGGTCCCCTGTAATTCCCTTAGTGCCAGGTGTGGAGCTGAGAAGCATTTCTCTTCGTCTCTTCCCTATACACCTTTTCACAAAAATCGAGGCAAGTGCTTTTTTTTTTTACCGCAGAAAGGGGGCGGGCGGGAGGTCAGAATCTCAACTCTCCCCATCCGAAATGCCCTCTTAGAAGCACAGGCCTGCTTAGTACACTTGAAAACAATACAGATATCAATAGGCAAGCCGAGGTTCAGGGACAACACGTATTCCATCAGGTCAAGCTCGTGGTCTAAGATAAAAGGCATCAGACTCGACACGTTCCGAGCAACGCACACTTGGGATGACATTCCCAGGTTCTCTAGTAGTAGTAGTAGTAAAGTAAGCCGCCGCGGTGGATGAGTTGGTTATGGCGCCCGGCTGCTGGCCCAAAAGACACGAGATCGATCCCGGCCGCGGCGGTCGAATTTCGATGGAGACGAAATTCAGTGCACTTTAAAGAACCCCAGGTGGTCGAAATTTCCGGAGCCATTCACTACGGCGTCCCTCATAACCTGAGTCGCTTTGGGACGATAAACCCCCCCCATAAAGCAAACCATAAACCAGACCAGTAGTGGTTTATCTAAAAAAAAAAACGAAGTAAAAGAACGTTGCCAGCCACGGTAATTGCTATCTAATATCTTAAGCACCCGAGCTGCAACCGGCGGAGGCGAAAGGGAAAGGGAGACGATAGCGACTAGAAGTATAGAGGGGAGAGATAGCAAGAAAGGACCGGGGAGAGCTTTGTACACTATTTACAAAATACAAAAACTATACCTAGGGTTTCCCTTCACGCAATCTCTCTACCTACACGTCACCAGGAATTCAGAACAGAGGAAAGCATAGAGTCCAATGAATAGAGAACTCAGACTAGTGCACGCTTCCGCAAAGTAATCTTCGCGCCATGCAATGTATGAGCCGGAGTCGCAGAGCAGAATGTATCCGAGACACTATAAGATACGCCGATATTCGCATCGGTTTTGCTCAAATCGCGGCCACTCCTGACGCCATCGGAGCACCCCCACCCCCATCACATAGAAAGCCTTTCTATTCGCGCGGGTAGCCAAGAACTCTGCCGTGGCTCCAATACCATTCTTTTCCAGCGGATATGTCGCAACAGCCCCCAAAAAAGCTGTTGCATATATGTAACACTTCGCAGCTGCACGTGGTCATTCAGTGGGAGCCTGGACACACTGGACTAATAGCCAGTTTTAAGGGCTCACAAACTTTCCGGTGAAAATGATGAACCAGGAACTCGTATTTTTGAGCGGGAGACTAGAACCACCCTTCAGATTGCTTAATGTTTTTGTATCCCAGCGGCCAAGTATTCAACAAACTAAACAATGAGCTGCATGCCCATTCGGCATAAAAGCAACATTCGTCTCTTTGTTACCACCAATATTTTTACTAGTCTTACTACTAATATACTAACAACAGAACTAAAACTAATGCTAATGGTAGTAAGTCTTGTAGCCCTATTCGTGCATGCCGATTCGTGAAAGTGCAACATGCTTTTTTTACCAGTATTTGTACTGCTCTTGCTACTAATATACTAATTGCAGAACTAAAACTAATGCTAATGGCACTAAGGCTTGCAGCCCTCGCTGCCTCGTGTTCTCAAGAATGCCTCGCAAGACTCGCGGTGTGAGATACGTGGTCCAGGTCAGCACATTCATTCACCAGCCAGTCCATGGAGTCCAACTCCTTCATAGCGAACCATTCCAGGCTTGCGCCACTCTTAAAACAATACCAGGGGGAAACGACCCGAGCTATAAAGGCCGCTGAAGGCGGTCACGGCGGGTGCTGCAAAAATTGCACGTCAGGAAGCGTTTCAGGCCGCGCCTGTTCCAAAAAACTCCCTACCATCGCCGTCACGAAAGTAACCCATCTTTCGCAGAAGGAACGCGTTTGGCCGCCCAAAGTGCTCCTCTCTCTTTTCCGTTGAAACCTTTAAAATACCTAATCGCTTTTCTGCCCTACCCGCCCTACCCAAAAACACGGACACGCTAAACTGCACAGCGACGTGCAGCACCGGACGAGTCTCGCGGAAACGGACACGGGTCACGCTTTGCACATGCAAGCTTCCGACTTCGATAAAGGCAGCCCCGTTTCAAATAAATGCAGAGGGCACGGAAGGGTTACAATGCGTCGCTATCAGCACGCTTTGCACTCCCGCATACAGTTTGAAAAAGACAGCTGACATTTTGTCGGGGGAATGGAAAACGCCCGGAAACGCCGGAAATGAAACCAAGGGGTGACACGATACGACAAGGCCTCGAGACTATCGCGCCATGCGAAACGGTACAGCGTAAAGCGTTCCCAGACTCCGCAACGCCGCTGAACTGCCGTTTGCTGACGTCGAAGGGTATTGTGCTCGGAGCAGCACAGCGCTAACAACCTACGACATTCCGGCGATGTACACGAGCTTCGCAGTGACTTTTGAGTGTATGATAACTCTGCATGAACCATATGTAAAGAAAGTAAGAAAACAAATATGCAGCCGCAAGTAAAGCAAGAAAAAAGAGGGAAAGGGGGAGGGCTAAACTTCGGTTATCTTCCCAGCTATAGAAAGCGCACTTTTTTAAAAATATTGCGCGGTCAAAAACAGTGTCTTTGATGCGAGCCGCTGCCGCGAACTGAAGTTGCATTATGAGCTCTGACTATCCCGCTGCTTTTTCTACATTATATAGAAAAAAAAGTGAATCTTCCTTCCATGGCGGCGTATTCCAGCGACGCCTCGGCAGCACAGGAGTACCGCCCCCGGGCAGGTGTCTCAAAAGGAGTAGACAGATCAGTAAAACGCTAGCGCTAGCCGCGATTATCTTTGTGTGAAAAGGACTACTTCACTGACTGACTGACTGACTGACTGACTGACTGACTGACTGACTGAATGACTGACTGACTGACTGACTGACTGACTGACTGATGTTGCCGAGAGGAAGAAGGAAAAGGAAAGTGCACGGGCCTGCCTACTTGCTCAAGCCGAGCCACACTCGCTGCCGCGTGCAGAAAGTAGGAGGGGGTAAAGCATAGGAGAGTACAGGGTGAAGGGAAATACCAGAGGTACGTGTGAAGCCTCAACCTTTGACCTTTGACGGAGAGCCAGCGACGGAGACTTTTCGCAGCTGATCCGTCAACGCCCGAAACCACCGCCCCCCCCCCCCCCCACCCCTACCCACTACCCGCGCGCGGTTGCCGACAGCGGCTGACGCTGAGTTCTACATGCGGTTGCCTTTGACACCGTGTTGCCTCAAGCGCTTTCGCACGACCTACTCGATTTAACCAAGACAAAACCCTGCACCTTTTTTCCGTTGGCCGCTTTTTTTCACCTCCTCCATTAACGTTGTGACAAGTCCTGCCACCTTCAAGCAGTGTATACGAACCAAGTTAGTGCGGTGTACTGCCGACACAGGATTTTTTGTGAAGAGATCAGGGTGAATCCTGCCCGCAGGCATCCTGCGCACAGCAGAAAGGGAGCCCTCATTCTCAAACAGCCCTGCTGCCGCCAAGTCGTGCTCAATGCTCGAGCCGAAGCCTACCGTACAGAACGTAGGAATAATAGACAGTTTTAGCCCCACCGTACGGTAAACACGGCGACTGCGGCAACCGTGCGACAAACGCGGCTAGGCAACCCTGGCAACGGTAGCAACGCCAACGCGTCGCCGTATTTACCAGACGGCTGTCCGGCTACGCGAAAACTGTCTAATACATGTGCTTTCCCTTCTTCCTTCCGGAGATTACTGAATGGAGTCATACACCCCCATTTAACGTCCCCGAGACAAGCTGAACCCTGTCTGTCTGAAAGACTTCATTATAGAGATACAGGGAGGAAGTATGAGGAACAGTGAAGAAAATTAACTGAAATATCTAATTTAGTCTGTAATCTGATATAGTGTGAAGATTGCTGCGCTGCTCTGAACTAAATGTCCCCAACGGCCAGGCACAAAGAGCTGTCCAGAGGGTTACAGTCGCTAGGGTGGCGAAAATCTTTCCAACTTAGCACTGAGAACCAAGTTGTAGCGTCATCTCATGGCATGTATTCGCAACCACTTTCTATGCCGACTGCGTTAGTTAGTTACCAAGCATTTTAAGAGTCACATCACATTCCTACCTCCCCCATCAGCGAAGTCATACCCTCTTTATTTCCAACTCGCGTTCCTTTAATCAAGCAATTCAAGGTGAAGCCCTATAGAGCTTTGCGTCGGGCAAGGGAGTTGTCGACACACCTCCGCTCTGGGCTGTTGCAAACCGGTTCCGCAGTCGCCACTGTGCTGACGTCACCTTTCACTCTACAGCCCAGCGAGCAATATGGCGACGACCAGGGAGCCCTTATTAGAAAGGTCTATACGCCCTTATTAGAAATGTTTATAATAGGTCCATATAGCCCTTATTAGAAAGGTCTATAATACATGCAGCCCTTGTAATGCGAAGGCAAGATAACAGGTCGTCCTTAAGGGTAACGGAGTGGATTCCAAGGGAAGGCAAGCGTAGCAGGGGGCGGCAGAAGGTTAGGTGGGCGGATGAGATTCAGAAGTCTGCGGGGATAGAGTGGCCACAGCTGGCACAGGACATGGTTAATTGAGAGGCATGGGAGATGCATTTGTCCTACAGTGGGCGCAGTCAGGCTAATGATGATGATACCATGCCACCGAACACGCCCAGTGGTGGGAACCGCGGGGACTGAGACGTGGAGAGGGAGAACAGCCAAGTTGGAAATGGGATGGAGATACCGAGAGAGAGAGAGAGAGAGTCGCAGCAGAAAAGGGAAGACGACATTGTTTCCTCCCAGGTGCGCTCCTCAAGACTCGCCGCCGCGTTCTCCTGGCACGGGAAGACATTCCGTCTCCGCCCCTGCGCCCCACACATCGCATTTAAGCGAGACAATACCCAGCACCTCATCAAAACCGGGCAAACAACGACATCACCTGAAGGCCTCCTCGCACAGTCGAGGGTTTTTATCTACCTCGTACCCGCTGAGGGACGCATCGCAAGGGTACGGGGGACGAACCCGGCAGCGGCGCGCACATTCCAGCCGCCGGGACGGAAGAGGCATTCGCCGCGTCCCGTTCCGAAATAGCCCCGAGAGTGCGTGCTGGCTCAGCGAAGCGTGCCAAGGTAAGCGACCGTGCGGCGGCGCCTCACTGCGACCAGAAGCCGCCGCCGGTGCGAGCCTGCATCTCGTCCGTGCCGTCTCGGTTTGTTTTGGCTGCTCGAGCGATGGGGGCTCAAAGCGGACCCGGCTGCGCAGTGCGCTGGCGTTGACCCCCGCGTCAGCGGAAGAATCGGCCTCGACGGTGTCGGGAGTCGCAGTTCGCGAAATCCATCAGGCTCCTCTATCGCCCCAGCCGAACCGAGGAATAGTAGTAGTAGTGGCTTATTAAAATAATGATAAAAAGGAAGGCTAAGATTTTTGCTAGCCCCGTCATCTGCCATCGATACTGAAGCACCTGAGCTGGGGCGGCAGAAATAAAGGATAGCAGGCAGAATGGCGATTTGAAATGAAAGAGGTGAGGAGGACAGGAAGAGAGGACAGGGGGAGAGGTAATAAACACAAACTATTTACACAATAAGACAGGTCCTAACCGAGAAGCAAAAGAGGCTTTCGGTGGTGATTCGCGCTATTTATCATAATGTTACTTGAACGGCGACCGCATTACGGTCGAATTCCGACACGCGACGAAGAAAAAATGCTTGACCCCCTATCCTCTCTTCCTGTCCCCTCACCTCTTTCATTTCTCCATTCTGCCTGCTATCCTTTATTTCCGCTGCCCCAGCTCAGGTGCTTCAGTATCGATGGCAGATGCCGGGGCTAGCAAAAATCTTTTCCTTCCTTTTTACTATTATTTTAATAAAGAACCACTACCACCACCACCGTCTAGCGCTGCTAAGCACAAAATATTGCGCGAAAGCACGGTTATTTTGCAAATGTATACCACGGCCAGGTACCTCAAAGCGCGATTGAGGTGTCCACTGACCGAGGGAGCCGGTTATACGCTATTCCTTTCCTCAAATTAAACCGTCTAAACCTGCAGCTGGTTTTGAGAAAACGTAAGGCACAGAACTCACTGCCTCAATTTGTATTTGGATGCCGCCACCTACTCACAGCGCGATTTAGGTGCCCACTGATCGAGGGAGCCAGTTATGCGCTCTTCCTTTCCTGAAATTAAACAGTCTAAACCTGCCGCTGGTTTTGAGATAAGGTAAGGCGCATAATTCACTGCCTCAATTTGTATTTGGATGCCACCATCTACTCGCAGCGCGATTGAGGTGTCCACTGACCTAGTGAGTAGTTACACTTGCTACTCAAAGGCTTCGCACAGGCACACACCGCTGAAACCCGAGGAATGCGACTATAAGTGCTTTCGCGCTAAAATTCATAGGCCTCAGAGCTGGGCCGGCGTGAGTGCAGGTTTACTACAGAATGGATGTATTTCAGGCGGTAACTGCGCAGTCAACGAGTCGAAATCGCACAGTTACCTCGCTTAACATCGCGTTCGAACCTTAACGGTGATTTAAATTTAAATTTTGAGAGAGAAACAGGAAATGCAGTCATGTCGAATGTTATGGCTTATGGGGGTTTAACGTGCCAAAGCGACTCTGACTATCAGGGACGCCGTAGTGAAGGGCTCCGGAAATTTCATGTCGAATACTGGCGTTTAGGTACATGCCAATGCGTGTCGCATAGGATGTATACAGACGCTTGGTAACAGTACTGAAAAACTCAGCCGAGGGTTTTGGATCCCGCATAAAGTTACGAGAACTCGCTGTAGCGAGAAGAGGTGCCTGTAAAAAAATCGAAACATCCCGACGATTTCCTGCACAAAGCCCTCTTTCAGGCGTACTTAACGTCGATAAAAATTCATTTCAAGCGCGAACGAAGTTTCCTTAACCGCAGTGGTACTTCTTGAAGGGCAACTGGGTTTTTGATTTTTGTTTGTTTTTCCACCTGCACGCATTTTACTGCAACTTTCACTTGATATCGCGATCCTCTGTGCCTTATTTCGAAGCCGGAGAGTGTTTCTTTTAGCAAATATAAATTTAAAGTTTATTCATTTTGTGGTCTGAACCTAGACCATTTCTGAGGGCAACGTTGCCTGCGTGTGACGTCACAAGATGCACGCTCATCGATATTCGCTCTGCGTTAGCAAAAGGGAAAAAAAATCGCGCTTGTTTACGATCATTCCAGCGAAATAATGATCGAAAGTGTAAACTACATTTTCCAGTTTTTAGCCAGACAACGCACACACGAGACGTTTTGCAACACTGTCCGCGACGTGACCGAAGCGGTGGCCAAGTGGTTGAGCATCCGCCTCTCATGCGGGAGGTGCGGGGTTCGATCTCCAGCGCCGCCGGGAACCCACCGCTGGCACAGTGGGTACGAAATTTCCTCTGGCCTGGTGCTTGGCTTGTCTACGGTCAAATGGCTGGAAAATGGGTGTTCGACCCCACCTTGAGAAGGAAAAATACCTTGTGCCATGGCGCTCTTTGGCCATAGATGCGCCATAAAAGTCCATCATTATCATCACTATCCGCGACGTCATTCTTTGTCGAAGTTTCGCTCCAGTTTACTGGTTTTATTACATATTTTATGATTGTTTTCCTCATTACTGCGAAACACGCTTCACTTGAACGGAGAGAGAGAGAGGGAGAGATGTGAAAATCAATTCATTCAAAAATCATGCGGAGTTGCATTTTAAATGTGCGAATCTGACATTCTTCTCGCAGCATTCTGACGGCATGTTCACACTCGAAGCACCCTTGTGGCCTCAAAGTTTGCTTCAATAAGTACAAGCGTAGTTCTTCGTTCTCGAACCTCCCGACATGCACCGCCGTACACCAATTTCTCCTCGCAAACTAGACACACAACGGGTTTTACCCTTAAACAAAGTGGAGCGACGTTTTGTTCTCTTTGCTTTTCTGATGAGCTTTCTTTTCACGCCTCCAGCTTCCTTTCAATGGGGACTTATGTGGCCCTGTATGCTGTCGCAATTAGGCTACGATTGTTCCCGAATGAAAAAAAAATAATAATAACGTTCGCTTCCCGCAAGAGCAGCGCGGTCTGCTCTTCATCCCTTGAGAATGCAAAACAGGCCGCACTGCCATATATAACTCAAGGATGAGGCAGAATATATACGTCCTCATCCCTCCAAAGCTTGAGGGATTCCTCGGCTGCAGACTTAGAAGTCTAAAAGTCTTAGAAGCAAGCCCTTTGGGCTTTTTATTTTTGCAAAATGGCACACACAACACACAGGACTGTTCACTGCAATGTACGCCTCCTGATAACAATGTTTCCGCGTCGTGTTCAAGAAGGAGCCAGGCCGGGATCCGCAACTGTTCTCCTGCCGGCGACCGCCAAGTCGCTGTGGGCAGAAGTTCGCCTAAGCACAGCAAGAGTTTGTTGTAACTGCTTGCTTGCATCGAAGCCCAGACGTTTTTCATTCGAACCTGTTACCAACTTAAGCCACCGCAGTGGCTGTGCAGTTATGGCGCTCGGCTGCTGTCCCAAAAGACGGGCTTCCATCCCGGACGCAGTGTTCGAATTTCGATGTAGGCGACATTCTAGAGGCCCGTGTACTCTGCGATGCCAGCGCACGTTAAAGAACCCCAGGCGGTCGAAATCTTCCAAAGCCCTCCACTACGGCGTCCCTCAAAGCCCGAGTCGCTTTGGGACGCTAAACCCCATAAAACCATTATGACAGCTTAAACGCGGCGGCTGCGTTTTTATGGAGGAAAAACGCTAAGGCGCCAGTGTGCTGTGCGATGTCAGTGCACGTTAAAGATCCCCAGGTGGTCCAAATTCCGGAGCCCTCCACTACGGCACCTTCTTTCTTTCCTCTTTCACTCCCTCCCTTATCCCTTCCCTTACGGCGCGGTTCAGGTGTCCAACGATATATGAGACAGATACTGCGCCATTTCCTTTCCCCCCAAAAAACAATTATTAGCTTAAACAGATAGCCCTGCCGTATGGCCTGCCCACATACCTTCTCTCGGTGCCTTTTTTCTTTATTTTTAGCGCTAGTTAATAAGTATTAAATGTCGAGCCATCAAATGCAGCGCCTGTTAGTGTCAGCCCCCACGCTGTCCTCCTGCTCATCGCCGTCCCTTCGTGACAAAGCGCGACGCGTTCCTTATTCTGCAATACCGCAACGCAACGCGACGGGCACTTGCGTCGCAGAAGCACTATAACGCAACAAGAGTAGTCGCGGTGTACGCCGACCACGTCCACGGAGGCCCGCGGCGGGGCGTGTCCCGCGAACCCCGCTGCATCGGCCCTGACCATGTGGCGTGACTCGGAACCGGAGAGAGCCCCGACGGCTGCCGGATCACGGCAGGAGCCACGCGTCGCTCATTCATTAGCGCCGCCTTCTTGCGCGGCACAGCTTACGCGCTGGCTCTGCCCGCTTTTCCTTCATTTCCGGCCTCGCATGTGCAGCGTCACCGTTTCGTCACCGCTTCACGAGACAACGCGAACGTCCCACGCCAGGACGTCGCAACCGTGAGACTCCTGCGCTGTACCTGCGTGCTCTCAAAAGTGAAAATGCGTATCGAACGTAAAAGTCATTCGGGTTAACTGTGCCATGCACTCGTGACACAATGTAAAGTTCCCCTTTTCAGGTATAATTGTATTAGGTAAGCTTCCCATTCGTCGAATGGTACCAAATAGGCAGCTGCCTTTTGGTCAAATCGCATTAGGTAATTATTTTCCTTTTCGCTCAATGGTATTATGTCCAGTTCTTTTGTCGAATGGCATCAGGTACAGTTCCTTTTTCGTCCAACGTTATTGGGTGTGTTCAACCTTTGCCGGCAAGTTGTTCTTCCCGGGGTCGTTTCACTTGTTTGCTAAAAGAAAGGCATTCTCACAGCTCCCGGGTAGAGTCGGTTGAAAAGAGAAAAATTCGTAACTGTAGATATGTAGAAAAACTGAGCATCCCCAGCTCAGTTGTTCCATGCTGCTGAGCAGTGATACTGCGATGCTCGCTAAGAATTATTACGCCCACGCATCCGGGCGTCGATTTACGGAGTCCTATTTCTCTAATGCATTTATTCAACTTCCTTCATGAAATAAAATGGCCGAAATGGCTTTCCGCGGAAAAAAAAGTTCTCACTTGCAAGGCTAGACCAGCGCTTCACGCGGGGCACTAATAGTTTCGCGCATGGCTCTTTGTCAGACCGAATTTTCGCTGTAGATTATTGCTATAAGTGTTTCTCAATGTACTCCCACAAGCAATTAAGCATGTGTACCTCACATGAAGTGTTAAAAAAATCTTGAGAGAAAACGACACGCCTTCATAACCGAGGAATAGCTCTTTTGATTTGATCAACACTCCCAAAAGCCATGCTATGAAGAATTTATTTCGTTCAGCTTTACTTATTTAATTACACTTTCCTTACCTGTGTTCTCCAATGAGCCGCGTACAGTAGAAGCATGTAGTTGCATGTGTACTAAACTGCGTTTCTGCCAAATCGCAATTTACTATGCAGCGATGGAGAGCGCAAAACAAACTAATTTGGAAAGCCAGGTTTCTCGTTTTAAGGTCGAGGCACGTTGCCAAAGCGCTCGCCCTTGGACTGGTTTGCTTTCTCTTTTTCTTAAGCGACTACAACCATTCGCCTGTACAGCAGGCAAGTAAAGCGCAATTAGAGCGGCCAGCTAGGCCTATTTGCATCAAGTATGGCGTAGGTAGGACCAGGTAATGCACCCCCTCATTGCACATGAGTGCTTCCTGTTCCAGGTATACTCTCAGCAGAAGAAACACGCAGAATTTGGAGACTCCCATACTGCTGTACACGACCTATTGTCTTGTCATCTCTACAAGATGGAAAATATCGAGATCTGCGCGCATGCACACACGGCAAGGAAAACAAGGATATGGAAGCAGATTTGAAGACGCCAAAACAGAATTCGGAAAGAATACACGGTCACAATAAGTACAGCAAAGAGCGGTACGAAATTTGTGCATGCGTCCTCCAATGCCAAGTGGCGCTAACGGGAAAAGGGAATTATTTTCTTTTTAAGTCGTATAATCAACGTACACCGTACAAACAATCTCCACATCCCTTGGGCAGCACCTTCGAAACACGTGGGCAACGTGGCGAGCATAGGCAGATGGATGAAAGAAGAGTGAAGTGCAGGATATTTGTCCGGGGCCGCGTGCGAGCTGACGTCATGCACACGAGGCTCCAGCGTGCCTCTGATACAAACGTGGAGGGCTAACTCACATCGAGACGGCTGACGTCCGGCTCTTCAGGCGTGCGTCGCTAGGACGACGTCTAACGAAGGCGCAAGAAAGGAGGAGGTGCTGGCGTTCCGGGCAGGTAATTCCGCAAGAAGCCAGCCGACGATTCGAGTCGTTCGTGAGCGCCGTCAACAAAAGTTGGAACACGTTTCGCAGTAATGCAAGAAACAGAAATAAACGAAGCACACACACCCCCGGCCGAGCCTGTGGAAGCAAGCAGCTAGCCCAACCGTAGCTGCGTAACGAAGAAGACCCCGACCTCAAGCCGGAGCCCGGACTTGGCGGTTCGGTGCCCAACCTGCCCCTCGGGCAGAGCCCTCCCCCTTCGCACCCCCCTCGCCCCTCGCCAGTTGTTCTGGTCGCGTGCCTCTTCCTCGGAGCTACCCTTCCTTCGTCGCCTCGGCTCATCGGCAGCTCCGCTCCCTCGCCCGTCATTCGCGCGTCACGGCCCTTCGCCGCTTACAACGTTTCCGTCGCTACGCTCCCCTCCTCCTCCTCCTCCTCCTCAATACCCTCTCCACCGCACCTCTTCTTTCGCGAATGCTTCACTCGCTTGCACTGCTCCGAGCGCCCCAGGCGACGCCCCACAACTCCCCCCTCCACCAGCCGCTTCTTCGCACCACTAGCGACGGCCCAGCTTTCCTTTTTCGGGCGTAGCCGATGGCCCGTCGACGTCGTAGGTCGCGTTGTGTTCCCTCCTTCCTCTCCGCTTCCCCCTCGGCCTCCGTAACGGCGTGCCCACCCAGCTGCCACTGGAAGCTTCCCCCTTCGAGCGTCTCACTCATGGGCTTGATAGGAGCCGACGTTGGGAAGCATCCGTGGGAAGAGAGAATCGGCAGACGGTGAGGGCAAGAAAACCCTCAGCCCCTTCGTTGTGAGTGTTATGACCTGCTGGTTAAACAAATTAAAGCGGCGCAGAAAGGATGGGCTGCCTGCTGATGCATGTAGCTCCCGGATATTTCACCTCCAAACAGTGGGCCTCTGAGTATGCATAGGACGAGACCTGCTCATTCTGAAACATGTGTTTGTTTTTTTTCGCTCTTTCCAACGAATTACACTGTCACGACTTCCTAACAAACGCGCTCTTTCCGGTTCTCTCATAAGATGGCTCCCAAGGCACTGTATAAGTTTTTCTAGTGCCCTAAACCCTTCCCTACCCTTCGCGTAAAATTATTTCGCTCAGAGCCGCAGCGCCGGCTCAGTGGTTATGGTGCTCGGCTGCTGACCCGAAAGACGCGGCTTCGATCCAGACCGCGGCGATCGAATTTGGATGGAGGCGAAATGCTAGATGTTCCTGTAAATTGTGCGATGTCAGTTGCACGATAAAGAAGCCCAGGTGGTCGAAATTCTTCCGGAGCCCTCAACTACGGCGTCCCTCATAGCCCATGGGAAGTTAAGCACCATAAACCAAATAAATCCGTCTTTCGCCAAGGAAAAAGGAAAATGAGGACGACAGTACCTTTCACACTACATTCAATATTAACGCAACGGAACATTCGCTTACCTATCGTAGTGTTTTGAAATTATACTGCCTTGAATGTGTGACAAAAGCCCAAATTCTTCGAAGGCTATATCGTTTATTTCCGTACCCTTTGCATGCTCTAATGACGAATGCATTTTTAGAACATGACCACGTTCGTGAATATATCAACACGTGGAAAGTAGGCGAATACGGGAAGCGTTTTTATTATGCAATGCACAGAAGCCTAGTTGTAGCGAAAACCCGGCGACCGTCATCCGACAACCATCCTCCCCTCCCCTCCACCCACCGCATCTCTTTCTCCTATCTCCACCCGTCACACCTGTTACCTGCTACACCTGCCGACCTTCCTCACCCTGCCCCCTCCCCACCTGTAGGAGATAGGAGGGAGACGCGGGATTAAGAATGACTCAGTACATATCAAAATGGCTAAGACTGACAGCAAAATCAATAACAGAAGCGACCAGAATCATAATGGAATCGGAATTGGAATAGCAAGAGTGGAATGGAATTCTAATAGGAAAATGATCAGAAATGGAATAGATTGGCGAGTGAACGAAACATGCTATAGCACTTCATCTGCATCAATCCAGTTGACCACCCGTAACTATTAAATTTACGCATTGTTCGACTACCGGCTCAGTTTGGCACCATATATTTATTTACCTTATGAAAAAAAAATGGCGGTGGTTTAGCTTTGGTCAAACCTGGAGTGACGCGATAGCTACAGCTGGCCGAGTGGAACTTGGTCACGTGACCAACCACGTTACGAAGCACGTGAACAGCCACGGCGCCGCGCCACCGGCAGCTGCTCCGCACCCCGTGACCAACCGCGTGACAGCGTGGCGGCGCAGCCACAGGGTAGCAGCCCCGCCACAGGATGGCAGCGACGCCACCGCCACTGCGCCGCTAACGCTGAAGGCTCGAAATGCTACTGTAATGTAGCTATCGCTACAGAAAAGTCTGCTTGGAGCCGTCTAGCTTGCAGAGTGCGTGCGATGCCATAATACAATATTCGGTGCAATAGCCTCTCCACAGATTGTACGACCAGACAGGGCACTCCCACACACCCGAACCGCTTCCCACGAAGGATAACACGTGCGCTGCCCGGTAGAGTTCTGACCTGCGGACTAAAGATAGAAAAAAATAACACCAAAACGATCAAAACATACGCGAACACCGAAACAACACCGTGAACGACTTCTCCACGACCCTGCGACCCCGCGTCGAGCAACGACTCTTCACAGAACAGCACCCCCTTCCCCCTATATGCCTTTCACTTCTACCTTTTTCAACCTTTAAAATAACGCCGGTTAAAGGAGCATCCTGACTTCCGAACCGACAGCTCGGCTGAGTAATTAAGCAAATGCACCCGCACTGCTGTCAGCCCTGTCGGCCTTTCAGTAAACGCGGCGAACAATAAACAAAGAGGAGCACTGGAAAGGCGAACCACAGATTATCGTGGATCGTTAATATGCTAATGGCGCGCACACCCGCACACGCGGTATACCCGGAGTACGGGTGAAAAAGCTATACTGCGTCTCAAAGCTCTAGACGTTAAAAGGTAGCTCCTAAGCCTAATCAAGGCTCAATACGGCACGTGGTTGGCGGGAGGCAAAGAACGAACGATAATTGTGCGCGCAAGGAAGGAAAGGGAAACGAAAGTGAAGAAAGCGCGAAGCGCTGCCTTTCCCCGGCCAGTTTTGTAAACGATGAATGTGTTGGGTAAACCTCCATTTTCACAGCTAAAAAAAAATAAGAACGTGCAATTACATTTCTGTGCCTTTTTGTGCGTGCACGACAGTACAGAAGAGACCTTCCCGACAGTAGCAGACGCTGTGTACAGAATTACCGCCTTTCATGACCACTATCACAGTCAGCCGAACTACGTCCACCGCAGGACAAAGGCCTCTCATTCACCTCCATTTAACCCCTTCGTAAGATGCGCCTGCTTTTTCCCCGCAAAGTTCCTAATCTCATCTGTCGAACCGACTCTGTGATGCCCCTTCGACCTTAGAATACCTTCAATCACCTGACACTCACAATATACATCATTTAAAAAAATGGCCATTGAGTTCCGATTGACCGCTTATTGAGTCCTTGTAGTGTCAATAGCATTTCAATAAAATCTCAACCTTTATTGAGCTCATTCTATAAAACGTCAAAACGTTCTCTATACTGATATGAGTCAACAGTAAATTGCTGACAGGTTAATTGAATCTCATTTAAATTTGAATCAGCAGGAAGCCAATCGCCTACAAGTCAATTGAATCTCACTTAATTCCGTTCCGCAATTATTTCCCCAAGGCTTAATTTTTCATGGAACGCCCAATGAAAAGATGATCTGTATTACCTGAAGCATGCAGAACGTTTCAGCAATAATAATGAAACATTCACTTGAATAATTGAAACACTGGGGCAAAGGGAAAAGAAAAAGTTCAGACACGTGGAAGTATACGTCAAGCATTGATTTCAGGTACTGAATTCCACTTTGATTTCGTTGTCGTTCACTAAGGTCTCACTTTAACTAACGTGAGTTTTCTGTTAAACCTCCTGGTTTGTGCCACCGATTGCGTCAATGGCGCTGCTGAAATTCTTTCCAAAGACTGCGGTTATTGGATTCAGCGACTGTTGTCGAGGAGTCCTCATGTCAGGCTAGAAAGGAGCGCGTTGGGCGTCATCTCCAGTTTGCTATGCCAACGTCATTCGCTGGCTAATCAAAACAGAGCGGCTATAAGCACTCGAGGTGATCATTCTTTTAATACAAACTGGCGCTAAGAACCAACTGGTCCTGAGCTATTTCAGCGAAAGACGAACAGGCTTTTCAACAACGGAATAAAATTCTTGGCTTCGCAAAATGTGACAGGGGGCGTCAAATTATCCACGATGCTGAAAAAAAAATTCGTGCGACAAAAGCTAGACTTCGCATGAACATGCGTCGAGAGTGCGAGTAAGAAACGAATGGTAAACTCTAGAACATTACCCTTTATAAAAGAGAGTGCACTAGAGGGCTGCTTATACTAGCTTCTTACATCAATACTGACGTATTCGTGTGTAGCGTGTGCTGCAGTTCTCTCAATTGCTCTCTACCATTCGAAAAAACTTGGAATTGAAGGAGGAGAAAAAAGCACTTATTGAATATGAAATGTTGCCCCTTTCCTCTGTGAGTAGAACCCTCAGACAAGGGCCCCGTTAAATGTGGATCACACAAGCGCTACAAATGCACACAAAAGGGGGACCACGGCGCTTACTTGCATCTGGAGGGTTTATTAAGAAGGTTCCATATATACACCCACACCCCACCAACCCGGAACACTCACATGTCAACCAATGCGCGGGAAACTGTTACCTTGCATCCGTCATCCGTGTGATTAAAAACTCTCTTTCTCTTCTGGAAAGGCTAATCAATGGATCGTTAGCACAAGAAGTCCCGTATCTTGTAATAAAAAACGCTTGAACGCTCGTTCTCGAAAGTAACAGAGAGCGTTCTTTTTTTTTCTCTTTTTGTTGCTGCAGTTTCGACAATGCGCCACAAAATAGTTTGAAACTGAGCCAAGCTTTGACTTCAATCAGAGGGCAATACCCTGATAACTTTTTCGGAGCGGAAAACGTGACTCTAACCTCTATTGGCAACTCTCTTAATCCCTAGTGACAGACGGCGAACGTATGACATCATTACGGGACTGCTGCGTTCTTTCGCCTTCTCGCTCCTAACAGTACACTGCACCCAGCGAGCAACCTTCCCACTTGCTCTGCTTACCACGTGACGTGGGTAGCCACTTTGCTCTAGTCTGTTAACCTGATAATGTACGCTTTCTTTGATTAGCTGGTGACAGGAATTCGATACAGCGGATTTCAGAGCGATGCCATCCTTAATAATCTTGGAGTGCGCTAAAGGAAAACATAACATCCCTTTTGACGACCGTGGATGGCGCACCCAACAGAGATGGCTCGGCTTCTTTAACAATCTAACGTCAAGAAACTGCCATTCGCCTTCGTTGAGAACCTCATGCGTGAACTTCAATCCCAGCCAGCTGTACTTTTTAAAAAGCTACACCACGTCAATCACCTTACCTACGAAGTTTTCGCAGTCATTGAGAACGATTGAGAGTCGTCTACGTATCGGAAGGTCTTTCTGATGAGGCCTTCCGAATATTGAGCTATTGTTTTCTCCACGTAGCTCAAAAAATGCTATTAATAGCAGGAGCTGCTCTAGACCCTATGCGCACGCCTGCCCACTGAATGTAAAAGAAGTTGTCATGGCCAATCACAGTAGACTTAAAATAAAACTAATGTATTTCTAAAAAGCCCTCAAGAGAAATACCGCACCAATAAACGCCCTTTCATGATTGTTTTCCGTTATACATGACTTGACGCACCTCACCGATCTGTCGTGCGGAATTAAATAATACAGGTCCTCAACATCAACAGAAAGGAAATTGCACTGCTCTGGGTTCTCGTTCTTCAAATACGGGACAAAGGCTTCAGAGCTCTTGATGCTGAACGGGTCATCAATCACCAAGGAACGCAACTGGGTCTGCAAACACCTCGAGACAGCGTCCTGCCATGAGTTCTTTTCCGAAACGATGCACCACAGAGGGGCATACCCCTCTTATGTGTCTTCACACTGAAGAAGGCCTATAGATTTGTTGCCGAAGCCGCCTTTACCGATTATACAAGACGTAGAAGATTGTGCCCCTGCAAAAGCGCCTCGGCTTGCTTCTTGACGGCCGTCGCCCGGAACTGCACCTGCATGAAATTCTTCACCACCGCCACGCTTGCCTTGCCGCCAAACATGCTGCCTGGCAAAACGAAGAAAACACCATCCTTGCCCGCTACCAACAGCCGTAGGCCGTTCTCCGGCATGCAATCAACCAGATGGTGCGTGCTTCCGCCCTTTGTATGGCTTCGGTCCTCTGTACCACAGAGACGCACTCATCCTCACACCCATCCTCACACTCATCCTCGCACCCCATTCGCCGCGTCAGCAACTCAGACGCACGGAACAGCAAAGCCTAATTATTGGTTCAGCGGATCCTTGTTTTGAACCAAACTTTAAATGACCACCCCTTACCCTCAGCCTCTTCCGGCGAGTTCGCGGTGACGTCGCTAACGTGGGTTTTAACCTGCAAGGGTGGTCAAACGGGCTAGTTGGTAGCTCATATTTTGAAAAAAAAAAAAGAACAGCGCACCTTCAGACACGGACAGAGGAAGATATAACGACACAGCGCTGCAGGTTTTAATCTTCCCAGCTGGTTTTAATTTTCGGTGCCGAGTTGAACGTTCCGCAACACCCGTTGCAACCCACACTATCTTTGAAGTGAGTTCAGCGAACTGACTTGATGGCTTCACTCTACCCACGTATGTTGTCGATAGCGGTGCTTCAACTGTTAATACAGACCAGTTGGAAAACAAGGACGCGGATCAACTGAAAAAGTATTAAAATTTGAAGCTAATTCCGCTTCAGACGGTTAGAATAAGCGTTTCAAACATACCACATTCTGCAATATTGCTCCGCCCATTTTTTGGGTTTTCGTCATGCTTGAATCCACATTTAATATTTTATGGAGTTGACATTTCGATGGCAAGTGCTTTAATTTATTTATAGAGCTTTTCAGTAATGAAATGACGCCGCATGAAACCTCATGGCGTGCTCTTGAAAACTTTGATCGCACATTTGCTCTCCGTGCTGCCGTCGACAGGAATTCAGAATGACACTTTTTCTGTGTAGCACCCGTGCTCTGTAGCACACGTGCTCCCGTGCTCTGTGTAGCACGACGTGCTCTGTCTAAAAGTGCGGATAAATTCATCGGTGTAACTGCGTGTCACGCGCCTTATGCTGCCCTTGTGATGGCCACCAACGCTTTCCGTGCACCGAACAGACTTACAAGAGATATTTTTCGCTCACGACACTCAAAAGAAGCCACACACCTTTCGCTTTAACACCCAGACATTGCGCAATGCCATCAATACCTAGCCTACAAAAACCGTCAGTGTCACTTCCGCGTGGTTTGTGGCGGCCCTTGCTCTAAAGATCAGCAAAAGTGCACCTAATGTAAACGAGAGCGTACGAGAACTCCTAGCAACGCTCGGCGAAAGATAGCGTTGCGCATTTATTTTAAAAATGGCACCTCCGAGATCCGACACGGTCGTGCCGCGCGTCTCCAACTGCTACAACACGGCACGTCCGCGTTCAAGGGCTCCACTTCATCACCGTCAGGGACCGCCGCGTCCTGTGAGAAGTGCTAGGCCTACGCGCCGGTGCGTGCAATTAGTACGACGGAGCAGAGCACATGCCGCCCGGACGAGGCGACAGCAGCATCCTTGGCGCACCTCAGGCTCAGAGACGGGGGGTATTAAAAAGAGGGGCTTGGAGCCGGCACCGCTCCTCGACCCACTACAACAGCTATTTCGAGTCGGGTAGTCATCGGGGGCCCCGCGACCGCGGCGCAGCCCCGTGCCCGCATTCGAGGCCGTGCCTTATAGCAAGGGCAGACGGACCGGCGAATCCGGCCGTTATCGAGCTGGCTGGCTTCGAATCAAGGAGATCGCGGGTTGCTATTTGAGTTCGGGCCGGTGTCGAATGGAAGCGGCTAAAGTGTCCGGAGATCTGTCAGTGCACGCTCGCGAGATCCAACCGAAAGGCTTAATAAAAATAAGAGGGCGGTCGAAAAGTAACCCTGTGGAGATGGGGGCCTAAGCAAATACAAGTCGAAAGAATTACGACCGCTATATACGACGGTGATGTGTTTCTTAAGTGCTGAAATTGGTCGGGAATACGCAAAATTTTCTAAAATTGGTTTTTGGAGAAAGGAAATGGCGCAGTATCTGTCTCATATATCGTTGTACACCTGAACCGCGCCGTAAGGGAAGAGATAAAGGAGGGAGTGAAAGAAGAAAGGAAGAGAGAGGTGCCGTAGCGGAGGGCTCCGGCATAATTTCGACCACCTGGGGATCTTTAACGTGCACTGACATCGCACAGCACACGGGCGCCTTAGCGTTTTGCCTCCATGAAAACGCAGCCGCCGCGGTCGGGTTCGAACCCGGGAACTCCGGATCAGTAGCCGAGCGCCCTAATCACTGAGCCACCGCGGCTGGTACGCAAAATCCTGCAAGAGCGTTTTCCCACATAACAGAGTTGCCCAAGAGAAAATCGCAGAGTTCTCTCTAAAAAAACTGTGAGGCCTACAGGAAAGGGTCTAATGGTGCGGATGGAATGTATGAAACGTATTTGGAGGAATCAATGAAACAAAAAAAAAACTTGTCCTTTTGCTTCGTTTCAGCTGGAAACGCGTGGTCGGCCATCTTGAAAGCGCTCTTGCGGAATTTCGCATATCCCCATATTTCTTGTTTATTTCAAAAGATTAGGCTGAATTAAAAACTAGTAGGCAAAGTGCGCCATCGGCTATCGCAAGATTCGCGGCGGTTTCGTTGCGTGGGGTACTAAACCTTACTATAGAGTTTATAGCTTTACACTGTTTCTTTCCAGAAATGAACTTTGCTGTGTAAATTGTATACGGCGCTAAGCCAGTAGGGCTGCCTCCGTATTGGGGAGGGGGGGGGGGGGGGGTGTTGTTGGCTACAGGCAAGAAGAGTTTTACGATTGCAGGCGGCAAACGCTCCGCCTTGGTGACAGTTAAGTAGAAAGAAACATCACCATCAGTGGCAGAGTCGAGTGCCTTTCATGTGTCGCGAGAACGCCTAGAAACAAGTCTTTCTAGCTGCCGCTGTCACAACTTGCTGCTCGGGACCGTGTCCCGGAGTAATCGGGGAATAAGCTAGCAGGCCTCACTCCCTGACACCCTCAGAGCTTCCGTGTACATACTGTACATAAAAATGATAGTAAATTCTTTTGAAAGGATAACCTTTAAGGCTTCGTCGCAGTTCTTTTTCTGCGCGTGTTCCCGTAATTCCAAAGAGGTACGCCATTTAATCGCTTTATTATGTTTGCCTCTACAGCTCCTGCCCTCTGCGGAGCCTGCAAGGAATTCCGAATAAATAAACTTCACCGCATACTGGTTCACTCCGTCAAGACGAAAGTGAAGTGTCATTTAGATGGGCGCCCGATCGGCCTAATTATAACCGCAGATGGCCACGAGCCTTCGTTGCTACAGCGATAAGCTGTATGGAATGATAATATTATGCGACGCCCTGCCAGCAAAACCTTTATATAGGCCCGTTGCCGATGACTGGAGAGACCATGGACTGGCGCTGGGGCTAGCTGTTCGCGACTGCCCCGTCTATTTCTGCATGGCTTCACTGCCGCCGCTTCCTGGACGACATCAATGCTCTCCATTCTGGGGCAGCGCCAACGGCTCCAACCAAAACAAAACGCCGAGGCACTCGGCGTCGGAGGGGCCTTGATTGCGGGCCAAGCTGCTTTTTGTAACGCGTCTACTTTTGGAACGGCTTAACTGCCATCTAAACCGTCAGGCAGGAAGCTTAACTGCCACTAAATCGCGCACTTTGAAAGACTGTAGCGCAGAAAGGGCAGGCGCTGGAAACGACGCATGAGCAATCTATCGTGCTATATACCTGGACAACGACTGCTGTCGTGAAAGTTTACGACCGCATTCTTGCATCGGCAATACTCGACGGGCCCGTAGACCTCATCCCAAGTAACACTTCAATAATACCTGAGCAGAACTAGACCCGCAAAAATGATCTTTCTAGGAAGTTTCATACCTAAGGAAGTGCAAATAGACATGGGTGGAAATATCATTTGTAACATAAATACACACGGCCATGTACGTACATGGCGCCATTAAACGTGCTGCCCAGTTAACTGCAACAGCGAAAACAATTGTACTGACACAAATGTTACAAACTGCAATCAACCTTTCAGAATAAACTTTCATTTTTCTATAAATATTTCAAATATATAGGCTATTACGCTTTCTGAATTCAAGTTGTAAAAGGTTATCGTCATGCCTGTTAAATTTTGCAATAAGGGAGTAATTAACTCATTAGCATGCATCCGAGCTCAGCGCAGATATTAATGCGTGGAGACTAATGAGTAATTGCACCCTCATTACATATCTACTTCGCCTTGGGAAATTACTCTAAAGCGCCGTAATCTTTCAGTGTTACTTTCCTTGTTAACACAGAAATGCAATAATGGTTGCACTTACAAAGAGCTATGAATTTTTGATGCTGCATTCACTCGCTCTGTGCTTATCGACCGGAGCCAGTGAATTTAATTAAGCCCGTGTTTTACGCAAAAAGCTCCCATTAAAACATACGGATGTTTGAGACGCTGACCTACATTTATGAAAGCGCTTTCTTTTAGCGCAACCTGCAATCCATGCAGGCACGACGAAACGCCAAAGCGAGCCAAAACTAAAAATGTCAAAATACGGATCACGGTAATTTACCGGTTGTAGAACGAAGCAGCAGGAAGCAGCTATATATAAAAACCATACGGAAATATTTTAGAACGAAAGCGCTACTTAACACGGTTCCAACCAAAAATCTTCTGTGAAGCCTCGGAGTAACTCGGGCAAGCTCGGGTTATTTCGGCGGAACGTCACGACAGCTGTAGCCAATGGGAGGGTGACCTTGGTGGTGACTTAAGGTTCTTTTTTTTTCGTTGCTTTCGCACGTTTACTGTACTACCCCCCCCCCCCTCCCCCGGCACAGACCTGCAAGCCCAGACACACATAAGAGTGCGCACTAAAAAAAAATACACTATTGCCCAGCTAGCCCACAGGCACGAAAGAAAACGGTAAAGCTTTGAAAATATAAAATAAAATTGCTTTTTTCCCGCACCACAGCCCAGACACACAAGTTGCATAGCGGGAAACGCAAGCACCGGACACGCAACGCAAGCACCGGCCTTTAAAACCTGTTTGCGGACCCAAAGTGCTGGCTACGGTCGAGCTTTCGGATTTCAAGGGGAAGCGCTGAGCGAAACGCGCTAGTAAACACAGATGTCACGGCCACGCGCGTCCCTGCGGGTTCCGCAAGGCAGGAGAGAATGCTGGCCTTTTGAGACCGACTGGAGGCTGCGAACGCGACGCCAGGGACTGCCGGCGGCAGAAGCAACAGCCATCTATCTTCCAGCGACACTTTCACTGCCACGCTGGGCGCCACTTTCTCGAGCCGCTGCCAAGGCGACCACGTTGCGTTTCGCCCTAGCGTCTGAGCAGTTTCGAGTGGGGTGCAAGGACGGAGCTGTCGCTCTCCGCATGACGCGAATCTATTTTAGCCGCTAAGGCTCCCATTCTGCAGAAAATCCGTCGTCGCCGTCGACGTGGTCATGAGCGAAAAATCCTTGGAGAAGCAACCTAGTTGGACCACCTACGTCACGTTACCTTGTGGCGTCATCAAAACCTGCTCACCGGATTGTGAGTAAACTGAACACAGCGGCAGGTGGCAGCTAAATTAATGATTGGTAGCGAGAGGTTTACCCGCCGCGGTGGCTCAGTGGTTAGGGCGCTCGGCTACTGATCCGGAGCTCCCGGGTTCGAACCCGACCGCGGCGGCTGCGTTTTTATGGAGGCAAAACGCTAAGGCGCCCGTGTACTCTGCGATGTCAGTGCACGTTAAAGATCCCCAGGTGGTCGAAATTATTCCGGAGCCCCACACTACGGCACCTCTTTCTTCCTTTCTTCTTTCACTCCCTCCTTTATCCATTCCCTTACGGCGTGGTTCAGGTGTCCAACGATATATGAGACAGATACTGTCATTTCCTTTCCCCCAAAACCAATTATTATTATTATTAGCGAGCGGTTGCTCGCGAAGAGCAACTTGGATCTCACAAGCCTCACCGGTAGCAGCACCTGCCATCGCAGGGCAGTGGCGCATCGCTTAGCCGCTGCTGCACCAGGCAGGAGGGTATGAGGACGGAAAGGGATCTACGAGTGTAAAGTCGAGAATGGCCAATATATGGGCATTAACTCATTAACGCTCTCGCGTAATACCCTTAAGGCGAAGCTTAAGTGTCCCCTTCAATTTTTGGGAAAACCTAGAGGGGCAGATTGATTCGTCGACCGCTCCACCTGCGGAACCACAAGCAACAATGTGGCTCCCTCTGCTGTACCATTATGGGCACCATGTTAGGCACAATACACACAAGACGCACACGTTAGTCCGATACAGGCTGCAAAAATGGGTTCTCGTTAATTCGAGCCCGCCTAATACTAATAGTCGCTTCAATCGAATCTTCACATGTATAGTCCCGTCATCATCAAGAGAAATAAAAAGGGTCTTGTTAATTCGAACTTCGCATAATTCTAACACATTTTCCGTTTCCTTCTGGGTATCTGAATTAGCGAGCGCCGGCAATGGTTTCTTCTTTCCCACCAAAAAAAGAAAAAAAGAAAGGGAGCATGAGCAAACTTTAGTGATGCTGTACTCATGACGTTGTATCACGTTATTAATCAAGTAGAAAAGTGCAATCTGTCATTAAACTGCACAGTCAAGAACGCTCAGCGCCATCTCGTGCTGAGAAGAGTAAACCGGATGGGGCGACGCGTGCTCCGGTGCTAAAAAGTCGCTGTAAACGAGCGGAATTGTCCGAGCTGAGAGGCTAGCATTAAGCAAGCGCGAGAGATTCTTGGGGTGCGTAATGATTCAGACCAAGTGCATGGCTTGTTTAGCGTGCTACGGATGAAGTTATGCGGAGAAAACCAGCGAAAGTTAGCAGAATTTTTTTTGCTTAGTGTAGCTCGACACGAAGATGCGTATCTGCAGGAAAGCCAGGATTCTGAAAGTCTGCAGCACGAAAAAAAAAACAAAAAAACAAACACGGTATGAACCCAGTCTGAAGGTAAAAATAGCAGGCTGGAATTGGTTGGTAGCTCTGATAAGGACCACAATTTGTTACTACGAGTTATTGTGTTCTTTAGTTCACCATGAAATTGTTGGACACGCATTTGCGATGTTGTGAAGTTAGCGTCTTGGCTTTGCTAAACTCACGTCGAAGTTTCATGCGAACACAACAGTGCCCAGGTGGCGACAACAACGCCAAGGAAAAGGCTGGCGATGGTTTCCTGCGTTTGCTTATTATCTGTGCGGTCGGAGAGGCCCTGTGGAATACACATTAAATGGGGACAACCTTCATAGCGTTTTTATCAAGCCGCTATTCATAAAAAAAATTGATTTTGCTTACAAACACTGTGCAATACGCACGATGGCCTCAGCTGCACCATATAAAAATGCCCTAACTTAGAGAAGCGCTTCCCTCCCACTTAATTCGTACAGTTTTATTTGACGATGTTTACTCCCTAAGGGAGACATTTGTTTAAAAAAAAGCTAATGTTAAACCCCTAAGGGACATTTTTTGGTCGAAAATGGAACCAAAATGGTCATATAATACCCGTGCTGCCATCTGTCGCCAAACCACAAAAAAAATGCTTTTGACGAGCCCATCTCGCCTTTAACGAGACACAGAGTGCCAGAAAACACACGACAAGCGGGACTCGTCATGAGCCAGAAATGACAGTAGGCGTGTACGCGCGTGCAATGCGAAGACGGCATCAAACGACTCCAACAAAACTGTTTTGGTGCCTGCATGACTTCAGTTCTCCTAAACGGGGATTCCCAAGGCGTCGTTAGCTGCGTGATTGTTTACACCCGGTACCCTGTCATTTACATTTCAATTTAGTATTGTTGACTATTTGCATTCTTTTAGGACATGTTTACTTTTATTTCCCGTTGTAAGCTTGTGCAGCGCATGCACCTTTTCACGGAGACTTTGTAAAGGCTTCGAACAAAGTTTTTTTTTTTCTCCTCCACGTATTACAACGTGACTCAGGACCCACCCTTCGTTTTCCTTTGGCAATGCCTTTGTTCGATCAAGAGTTTGACTGCAGCTGAGATGACGGAGCGATGACCACCATGGCTGGATGGATGGATGGATACGGCTGAACCCTTTAAATCGGGCGGTGGCTCAAGCCACCTAGCCATGACTTATGAAAGTTACTCTTGTCTTAATTTTAGCCACCAATCAGATAACCTTCGCTTGGTTACTTCTTCCCGCCTAAAATCTACTTTCCCTTCACTGTCCTTAAACCCCAATGCCTTGGATAAATCAGCCCCGCTGCTTTCCACTGTAGGGTGAAGCCCTTTACAGAAAAGTATCAAGTGTTCAGCCGTTTCCTCCTCCTCTCCGCACGCAACGCACAACGTGTCTATCTCGTGGTACTTGATTCTATATGTCTTAGTTCGCAAAACTCCTGTCCTGGCCTCAAACAACAAAGAGCTTCCTCTACAATTATCATAGATATTTTCTTTGGCAATTTCCTGCTTAAAAATCTTGTATGTTCCCAGTGCTGATTTCGTCAGCATCCCTGTTTTCCCACAGAGCTCTCTCTGTTTGTTTAACTTTTTCTTAACCGATAATTGCTGATTTGCGACCCTACTGCTGTCCAGGTATTTGCTTGTCAATTTTCTAGTTCGCTTTCTCAATTTCGTATCAACATTCCTTATATACAGGCATCTGAAAACTTTCCTAGCCCACTGCTTTTCCTCCATTTTTCTCAACTAACTACCACAGACTAACTACCAGGGGCGCCGCGCAGCGACGAAAACAGGAACCGATGACGGCAGAAACACAGGTACGATATTGCCGACTGGCGCGACACTACGCTCCGTTGCGTAGCACACGAACAGCGCGCATGCGCGGAGGAAAGTGCACCGACCTCGTCGCAGGCTGCGCACCGGGGCTTGAGTGTCTCGGCGTAGTGTCGCTCGCAGTAGAGCTTGCCGTCCTTGGCGCAGTAAGTCAGGTCGACCAGCAGCTCGTGGCAGGCGCTGCAGACGAAGCACGCCGGGTGCCAGGCGACCATCTCGCCGAACTTGGGCGCGATCACGGCCAGCTCGCCGCCCGGCAGCACGCCGCCGCACTTGTGGCACTCCTGCGCACACCGGGACGAGGGGAGGAGAAAAGGAAGAGAACAAAAAGGACGTGAATGCTGCGGTAGTATGCATAGCAGGACATCCAACTTGAAAATGAAACCACGAAAAGTCCCCGCTCCAAACAGGAAGAGTGGCAAAACTAAAGCGAAGCGTGGATACGGCCTCCTTGCATATCAGAGAAATACAACAACATGCGCCGAATGACGATGGTGGTTGATGGTGATGGCGCAAGGGCCTGGCCAACACGCCAAAACATGGAATGACCTCAAGGCGCCATAGAAATTGTTGTTAAGTGGTAGCGAAAATATTAAAAAGCAAGGGAACAGTGGCTAACAAAACAATGCCAGAAATTTGTGCTTGGTGCAGACAACATAAAAATTTAAGACTATAGTGTCAATTCTTTACTTAAATGAAGCGGATTGTAACAAACCAAGGGCGTGGTGTGAGTCGTGAGCAAGAAATAGTTTAGGGTGGGGTGGAATGTATCACTTGTAGGACACTTCAGAGCAACATTTTCAAGGAGAGCGTGTAAACGTTACACCCGCATGTATCACATATAAGGAAAGGCACAGAGGTGAGTAGATATATGCGTGCGTCCGATATGCTCGGCCCATTCTTAATGGCCGAAAGTGGCTTCCCTGGGTGTCCCGAAACAATTGATCTCGACTCTTTGTGTACCTTTGAAGCTGGCACCCAGAACATGAAAAGCCGCTGCATGCAACTCTCGTCAATTTTTCTTTCGCAGAGGCTCTCGAGTGTGTGGTGTGTTCACACACAGACACGCCATTGCTTTCGCAAGAAACACTCAGCAGCGCAGAAAATGCTCGCATGTGGACGGGCATTTTCACTTCTTTAGACAACCGCTTACTGCCGACGGATGCCGCTATAGCATTTTGAAATAAATAAACAATATCGTTAACACAGAGTACATCCGCGCGCCGTTTCTATCCACAGTGTCACCTGACTTTCCCTTTCCACTTTAATTAAAAACTTCGCCTTGATTGTGTCTTTTTCCAAGTTCGACCGAACGAGACTATAACCGCGGCTTGCATTCGAGCGGGCTGCACTGCTCGTTAAATAAAATATGAACCGGTTAAGAGGAGGACGCGGGAAAGGCGAAGAAAACCAACGCTTTGCTATGAGTTTGGCGTCAGATTTTTTGACGCTTAGCCTGTGTACTGTAGTCGGGTGCAACTCAAGAACGAAGCGGCAGATGCCCCTCAAAGGAATCCCTCCAGCCAATGGCGTCGAGCGATTCTCCCCCTTGACCGATACTTTTGCGCCGGCTAGCGTGAAATTGCAGGAGGTGGCAGATGAATGGAGAATAAGCACGGTTTAACCGGATTAAGCGCGGCTGGGTTGGGTTGGCTTATGGAATTGAACGTCCCAAAGCGACTCAGGCTATGAGGGACGCCGTAGTGGAGGGCTCCGGAAATTTCGACCGCTTGGGGTTCTTTAACACGCACTGACATCGCACAGTACACGGGCCTCTAGAATAATAATAATAATAATTGGTTTTTGGTGGAAAGGAAATGGCGCAGTATCTGTCTCATATATCGTTGGACACCTGAACCGTGCCGTAAGGGAAGGGATAAAGGAGGTAGTGAAAGAAGAAAGGAAGAAAAGGTGCCGTAGTGGAGGGCTCCGGAATAATTTCGACCACCTGGGGATCTTTAACGTGCACTGACATCGCACAGACCACGGGCGCCTTAGCGATTTTCCTCCATAAAAACGCAGCCGCCGCGGTCGGGTTCGAACCCGGGAACTCCGGATCAGTAGTCGAGCGCCCTAACCACTGAGCCACCGCGGCGGGGCATCTCTAGAATGTCGCCGCCATCGAAATTCGACCACCGCGGCGCGGCGTCATGAAAACCAGCCGACGCCATTGGCTGGAGGTGTTTCTTTGAGCGGCATCTGCTGCTTCGTTTTATAGTTGTATCCGACTACAGCTTTACCCGAGAGGTCAGAGCACGAGCGGTGGTCATTAGCGGCGGCCAACTAGAGATACGCCGGCCAATCACTCAACACACGTACGCAATACCAGTTTCGCGAACCTCACCAGTGATCTTCAATATTTAATATCTTGTAGGCGTGGCACGTTTTGCTCGGCCAGTTGACGGCTCCTGCGTTCCCCACGACGCTCGTCGACCGCCCTGAGTATTCTTCCGAAAAGCAAGGAACAAAAAAAAATTGTTCCCTGAAGCACGACACCTTAAATAGGGGCGAATAAGTATTAAGATGGATCTCCTTCCATCCACCTCTCCATCAACACTACTTTTTCAACACTGCACGCCATCTATTGTCCTGGGCGATTTTATGCTTCGGTTGTCCCAAAAGCAGTCGTGGTATCTCCGCGAGCCGCGACGCGAGATAGCTCCCATGGTGGCAGGAAGAAACGAACGATCGATCACTACTGAAGGTCGTCGGCCCTGGAGACCTGCGCAGGGTATACGCTGTAATACGGGACGGCGCGGCGATCACGCGGCTCATATGGGAAGTAAAGGCTCCCGTGGCAGTCATCACAGTGCGGTGCCTCTTTTCCTTATTTTGTTATTACTGTTGGTCGAATGTTAAGGGAAATCCCGCAAGGTGGAGTCAATTTATAACTGTCTTATTAGATATTTACTCCACCCTGTGGGATTCCCCGAAACATTTGACCAACACTGTTCCCACTTCGAGTTATTGATGAATTCGCTCTCGCCCTGTACCATATGCTCGCCGTCCCGGTTTGCTCAGATGGTAGAGCGACTGTTCCAGTGAAGCGGGGGTCCCTGGTTCTAACGACGGACCAGGACGAATTTTTCTTCAACTGCGAAGTTTCTGTGGAGGCTGTATAGCTTCCTTTTGCAGCCGTATGGCTTGCGTTTGCGTGGATGCCAATGAGTAATTTGCTCCCTTGTTACAGTTACCCCTGTTGTAAATTATTTCCTGGCGATACGTTTCTCATCTCCCATTCCTCCTTCATAATCGCACCTTCTCCTCGCAGAATCGTACAGCGAAGCGCTTTGCGAAAGAGGTGGCCCTACTCCATGACGTTTGCAAGCGAGAACTCAAATCGTGTTCAAGCGAAGCAGAGGCAGTGGATTGAAAACGCGTTACGCCACCTTTGACACATTTGGCGCGCAAGGTCGTCTCAAGTCTGACAGCAGCATAGTCGAAAAGATTTCCAAACTAAACTTTTTTTAACGTTGTGGCAATCCACTGTACATTTGTTCAACTTATTCACCGGCACAGTGTGTGCCAAAAATGAGAGCAGAGAAAGAAGAGAGGAGATCAGTCATGGTTGGCAACGCTGCGATTAGCAAGGGAGAGATGGATAGATAGAGAGGAAAGAGCGAGACCAGAAGTCAGGCTAGCACGTCTTATATGCGCACATTTTTGCTGATCTCAACGGTAGATGGCGCTAGTTCCAGCTGCAGTGTTGACGCTGTACACTTGGTCGTGGCTAGTTCCCTACTTACAGCTTTTTCCTTGCAAAGTGCCATGACAGGCTTTGTTTACTGAATTCCGCCTCACTAAACGCGACAAATAAATTATAAATTGTGAATTGCGGGGCTGATTTAATGTCTCCGAAGCTGCACAAGGGCTATGAAGGACACCGTGGAAGATGAGTCAGGATCAATGTCGGCTACTTGCAGTTTTTTAAAGCGCACTGACATCGCAAAGCATAGGGGAGTCTTTTTACGTTTAGATGAAAACGAGGGCTCCGCTCAGCCAGGACTCACACTGTCACGTCCAGCCAGAACGCAGGACGCGTCGAGAAGGCGCTGCGCACGAAATGAGATGCATGGCTGATTCCTAGAGTTGTTCTGCATCGTCGTCCGCCCCTTACACTCCTTCATTCACAAGTCCCAGAGTGCACCCAGTTTTAGAATGCTACACTGCGTTTTCTTCCCTCTTTACTACTAATGACCCAGACGCAGAAGCCCCCTGAGTGGCTGGCGCAGTGCTTAAGTCCGGGGGGTCTCGGGCCTTTTCAGACCTCCCACCAATATTGAGAAAGGATCTGACACCCCCGTACTAGAATGCGGAGACTGCATGAATTCGAAGCAAAAAACATTTTTTTATTCTTGTCAGTGGTGACAGGAACTTTTCTTCTCTATAGTTTCGAAAATTTCTCTGCGATATTTAGTAAGAATCATTAACACCTTTTTTTCTAAAACCGAAGACAGAGGAAAATACAAAGTTGGCAGCACTACACAAAGGGTGGAAGAAAAATGGAAATCCGTGCCCTCATACAACAAGTCAGTCAAGAGCTGGCCGCTTAGTTTCAAGGCTACATACAACAACGAGCACACTGGCAGAGCAAGGGGATCCTTTGTTTCAGGTATGAGACACAAACTGAGCAAACAACGACCTTTAAAAAATGATATTTCCCCTTTGTATAAAACGATGTGTAAAACAGGCCATCAGCCACTTTCTCTCCCTCCTTATTTCTCTCTCCACCTGCGCTCGAATCACTAGACACCCCCCTTCTATGGAGCCAGACCTTAAGCACTGGGCTTGAGCATCCCTCGCTGCTTTATAGGCGACCGGACGCGGCCTCGGCAAAGCGAAGACGCTTATTCTTAACCTGTGCTATCACTGGTGGCGCCGCAGCACCGCTCTGGGGCCGCCTCGAAGTTGCTTCCTTCGGTCGCTGGGATGTGTGTTAGGGCGCTGCCGTCGGCTTGGAAAACTTAATTGCCAGGGAGTGTTGGAGGTTCGGTGCCAGCAACGGAGCTGCCATGCGCGGCTGAGGCTCGCGTCAGTCGCATGGAGTAACGACGGCGTGCATAGGCTCCAACGAAGGATGCGACGTGTAAACGAACGGCAAACCGGCCGCCGCGTACGCTTAAGCAGCGTTCGTGCCTGGAGCAATGGGCCGAGGCAAAACGTAAGGCGCGTGGGAACCCGTGTGGAGGGCGCGCTAGACGGACTGGCTGCACCATATATCCCAAGAGTACAAATCGCCAAACAATGCTTCCCAAAATAACAGTTAGCGCTCATTATCCGAATAAACACCAATATGTAATCGCCACGTAATTATTTTCTATTATAAACTTGACCATAGCTTAAATTCAACGGTATTTCTCTATGGCTGCACCTGATAACGCGGAAGTAGTTTTACAGAAAGAAGGAAAAGGAATATAGCAAACACGAACAATACTTCTCGAGAAGTAGAATTCCCCACGCACACTTGCCATGTCATTGAACGTCATTGAACGAAACGACTTGCAAAAAGTGAAACAGCCAGATACGCTACAATGCCTCAGGGCACGTTGTCGCCCTCATTTATGTCAATGTTGTCAATGTTGAGCCTTTCCGCTAACGCACCATGTTGTGAAAACTTCTTAAAAGGCACTGCCACTAACCACTACAGCATTCGTAATCCAAGCGAAGAACCAAACCAATCCTGCGGCGAGCGCTGGCGCGCGTTCTGCGCGAGACAAACACATGGCAAAAATAAACGAGCAGTACAGGAAACAGAGGGGGAGAAGAGAAAGTAGAGAGAGGGGAAAAAGAACAAAACAAACTTCAATACGCTTCGCCTCCCCGGCAAGAGAGCGCGCCACTGCCTTAGCGCGCACAGACCTACACGCTGGCGCCACATGGCGGATTTGCACGGAACTAAAATAAATTGGCGGGGTTATTGAACGCTGACTCGCGCACCAACCTTATATACGGATCTGTGGGAGCAAAGCTTTTGCGTCGCTTCCTGAACAGAAGCCACATAAATTCGTTTTGATGTCCCGCTAGATCAGCACACATTCAATCCTAGCTGTAAGAACTATGCGCTCAAAATACCGGCTAGGAAGGCATGAACCTGGAACATTTCGTCGTTATGATGCCTAAAATGCTTAAACGCAAAAAAATTACGAGGAAAGGAAAACTGGTAGAATTGTTAACTGCGGGTTTTACGGCAGCAAAAAAGCTGGCAGATTTATTTAGTGAAATATGGCTACTGCATCCTTCTATTTACGAAATCAAGAAAGACGTCCAAGAAGGATAAAACTGTCCACGAAATCGATAACGTACAATAAATCAACGGCATATTTCAATATCTGTCCAAAACCTGCTCATACGGTAGCACACCCCCAATAAAATTTCAGCTTGCCATGTAATTCGGCTGGCTTTTTGCTACGAATGATATCACAGCAGGACTCCTGTATTTCTATCATCTTCCACTTTGTTTTGATAAATATGTAAGCAAATGCTGTTTGCGTGTGGAATTTGAAATGCTTTTGACCGAAAATCAATGGCACTTGTAATGTCTGTGCCGAAAGGGATACGACGGGCATTAAGAGGTTGGCGGTAGTATTTATTTGACGCCAAGTTACAGGCTCTTGCCATTTTTGCAACAAAGGCAAACAGGTCAGTTAAGCAATTTCACCGATTTTACTGGCACCACAAAAACAGCAGGGAAAATTAACGCTTCATTTACGTAAGCAGAGATACTTTACTTGAGGGGTCACCATTTCATCACATAAAAGCGAATAAATCACCTCTTTGGTCAACCACGCCCAACTGATTGCGGTGTTAACAGTTATATTTAAAACAGCTGCTCCGGATTTATATTCAGTGCTGTAAAAGAATCAACACTTATTTAAACACTAAATATTTATTAAAATTCCCAGAAGTTACAAATTTTCAAGACTTTGAATTTAGTTCCCTGTAAAAAAACATCTACCGCTTCCTTAGACTACAGCCGTTGATGCGCTGAGGCTGTCAAAGTTTTATATTTCAGATTTAGCTACGTTTGTGCCTCCATGGCACGCACAAAGCTATATGTAAAATTCTTCCGAGCAGAGTAATTTGTTGCATTCCTTTTTTTGGTTTACAAGCAGTAATAAGGTTATTTTACGGAGTTTTATATCTTGTTTTATCCCAGAGCAAAACATGAATATTGTCGATATCCCAAACATATTCTTTTCCTGTGCCCCCATACAAATACGTGGAAACCGGAGAAAAAACTGATATTGCCACACCCGCCACACCAACAGTGGGTGGAGGCCCTGACCAACGACAACCAGGACCAGCAAGCCTGGATCATCCAGCTAACCCGCAAGTCAGCTGCCGCCAGCGGAGCCCTGGACTTGGGGGCCCCGAGCACCCGGCTCCTGCGAATTAATCCCCTAAATAAAAGTTTTCTCTCTAGTTCTCTCATAAATGAAGGGGTTAAGGTACTTCATTTTTTTACTGTCGCCAAATTTATTAGGACGAGTAATATATATATATATATATATATATATATATATATATATATATATATATATATATATATATATATATATATATATATATATATATATATATATATATATATATATATATATATATACTTATGAATGGAGCTAACAGTCACCGAAACCAAGGTGCATAGGGGAATGTTTTTTTTATGTGTGTGCATATCAGTGGGATATAGAGTACTTAGATTAATAAATCGCTTAAAGAAAATTACTTATAAAGCAGCAGGAAAAACAACCATGCCGCCGGTGGGATCCGAACCCACGACCCCCGAATATCGCGTCCGGTGCTCTTACACAAGCTGAGCATACGTGCGAACGGCATAGTCACAATCTGACTGCTTCGTGGGTATTTATGTTTTGCGTGTAAGCGAACCTTGAGAGTGTTCACCAGCGCCACCCTCGTCCATAGCGGTGGACGTAGCACGTCCTGTAATGCCGCAAGTGTGATTCGTAGAACGTCATCTAACGGCGAGCGCGCGGAAACTGTGGCGAGAGCCGTGTTATCCTACCTATGGCAACAAGACTGCTTCTAGAACCGAGACCCCCGTTACAGCTATAAGCCGTACAAGGCAGATGACAGTTGAGGGGCTGCGTTTCACAAGCATATTTAGGAAGCCGACAGTCACCGAAATCAAGGTGCAGAGGGGCATCGCCTCTTGCTTTAGCAAAAATGCAAGTGCCAATCCAATTATGAATAACCTCTAAAGAAGATGAGCTGATAAAGCCGCAGGAAAAACAAGCATGCCGCCGGTGGGATCCTGAGCCCACGACCACCGAAAACATCCGAAGTTCTTTGCATGCATGAAGCGGATTCTAATTCAAGAAAGTTGATAAATGTGCAAAGAAGTTTGTAGCCACTGCCGAAGTGGTTGAACGGGTACTTTGCTTCATCGGTGCAAACACTGGGCGGGTGTACTCTGCGAAACCTGTCCGATACACTGCTTTACTCCTGACCCGACAAAAACAAGCGACTCGACTCGAAGTCCATATAGTTATTTTACCAACATTAAAAGGACTTTAAACAGGCCTGTAATAACGTTTTTTTAATGGCGCAAGGGCCCGTTTGGCCAAAGAGTGTCATAATACACGATATTTTAGTCTGCACAAGGTGGGGTCGAAGACTCATTTGAAAACCATTCCACACAAGATAAGACGAGCACCGGGAAGGGGAAAGCTTGTAGCCAATGCATCCCCGGCAGGTACACGGCGGCAATAGGGATCGAAACCCACACCTTCCTCACGCGAGGCGTATGCTCATACCACTAGGCCAATCTGCGGTGCTAGACCTGTAATCCAGGGTTTAATCGGATCTTGGCAAACGCTAATGCAAGAATCAATGCAAACAGTGATGCAAAACCTCGCTTCTTTTTCTTGAAGACCACGAGGCATTTTCTAAATTACACATTTGATACCCAACTTCCCTACCCATTTTTTTTCCAGCCTTAAAAGCATGAGTACGCCATTATGTTTAGCCAACCTGACCTTGAACCACGGACTAATGGAGGTACTCATAGAAACAAACGGACAATATTGGCGCAACACGCTTGAGGTCGGGTTTTCCTCGAATGAGTTCTCTCTACGAGTGTGTACAAAACATAGCGCTTCATTAAACATGAAAAGATTGAGCAGCAAGATAACAATCTTTTCCAAAAAGTATCCACACCCCTAAAGAAATGAATTTCTCTATTTCCTTGCACAAGTGCGTTGACATAACTTTGGAATGATTGCACAAGTACGCTGAGAACGTACAGTCTTTGCCAAAAGTAACCGGCACAGGTGATTTGTTTCTTAGCAGCGTAGCGAAGCACTTATGGCAGCCCTTAAGCTCTGAATCTGTGCAAAGTAAGGTGAGCCCTTGTCCTCACGCTCTGACGCCTTTCGGTTTTTAGGGGTGCCGTAACGTCTCCGTTATGCGGTTGAGAAGCAAAAACCTGCTGCTCGGTCACTTTCGACAAAGGGGGTAAATATACTTTCGACATCATGACGTTCTGTAAACATGAGAACTCCAGCTTAGTCGGCTAATAACAGCGTGCCTTTGCTTTCTTTCTCCGACAAATAATGAGATCCAGCTTGCACAAGCAACTTCGCGGTAGAAATTTCTTCACGTCAATGGGCTCGCCTCACGTTGATTTCTAGTGAAATTATAATCCCCCGGAAATAACGAAAAAAAATCGTAATTTTCGAGTATTTAGAAGCACGGTACAGTCAATTATAAATAGATGAAAAAGCGGTGCGCAAAGAATAAAAAATGCATCAACCACTATAGCTAGAAGACGCTCTAAATGCTAGCAGTTTATAATTTTGAGCAAAATAAAACGCAAAAGAAGCCATAAAATGTTTGCGTCTTTTAACTATAGGCATTGCAAGAAAAGGAAGCAGGGGAGCAGATAAATTTTGCCATTGTTTATATGCATGCTCTTCGTGACAAAGTTAGTGCGCAAGTCAAGGGCGGTGAATGCTTCACGCCGGAAAGATTTTAATGCTCGTAACCAGTTGGCCCTTCATATTTTGTATTCGTAGAGGAAGACTCCTTGGAAGCTGTGATACACTTTTTTTCTTACGGTCACAAAGTCTTTGGCATACCCTCTTGGCAGCAACTGATCGACGCCGCAGTGTTGTCCGAGACACGACACGGCAGGAACTTGTAGTAGTAGTAGTAGTAGCACTAGTAGTAGTAGTAGTAGTAGTAGTAGTAGTAGTAGTAGTAGTAGTAGTAGTAGTAGTAGTAGTAGTAGTAGTAGTGGTGGTTTATTAAAATAATAATAATAAAGGAAGGATAAGATTTTTGCTAGCCCCGGCATCTGCCATCGATCTGAAGCCTGGGGCAGCGGAAATAAAGGATAGCAGGCAGAATGGAGAAATGAAATGAAAGAGGTGAGGGGACAAGAAGAGAGGATAGGTAATATACACAAACTATTTACACAATAAGAAATGTATAGAAGCGATTCTGTCACTCGCTAATGAAACACGAAGGCGCGTCGCATCATTCACCGCTAGAAACCATGCAGAGCAAAGTAAGGCAGGGGACGACGGAGACGCTTGCATGCGTCTCGATCACAGTGCCTTGTTGAATTACTTTGCATTGCACGTTTTTAACATACATGAAAACTAATCGACCTCTATATACCGTAATTTCCTGTATACAGCCTGCGGGCTGCACTTGTTTAAAAACAAACTTTACGCTTTGCGGGCTAGGTGCTGACAATACACTTTTTTCTTCCGAAATCAACGAACATGGCATGGAATTCCCAACGCTGATTCAATCATGAGATTGTGAGATACTCGCGCTGGTCACGTCGACATTCATAATTATGTGCTGGTTGTGCCCTAAGCTGCTACCACGTAGCAGCTGCAAAAGCTCCACTCATTGCCTACACAAGTCGACATCGCGAAGCCAACAGCGCTTGCCATTAGACAGTTTAAGTTCAGCTGTTTAATACTGCGCTGTGCTAACAGTAGCACGCTGAGCGCGAGTGGAGAACTTGCAACGAAATCGCGTTTCGCTGCGGTTTCTGCCACCATCCCTCGGCGGATATTACGGTGTCCTCTGTGGAACTAAATTGCAAGAAGTGTACAAAGAGCAAATGTTCATTATTTCTTACATGTTCTTGCATGTTCATTATTTCTTCGTGAAAGGTATTGCCCTGCATAAAAATACATGTGACCAAAACCAAATTCGCGCTACGTTTTTGTTCTCCGCAACACTTTCCAATAATGCATAGGTTTTATGATCGCGAAGAGTAAGTATCAATTGTATAGCAGGTCGAAAATCGTCATATTACGCAGTGGAGAACATCAGGAAGTTATTCCTGCGACAATAGAGCCCACCAAAGTTTTCAAGCATGATGTTCCGACTCTAATTCGCACTCCGAGGCTGCCCTCTAGTCATGCTGCCACGCTCAGTGCAATTAGTAGCACTCGCAACCATCTTCCATCGTGTCAATGGGTTATGGCAACTCCATCACATATGACGCAGTTCGCCAAGAAAGCTTTGTTCTTGAAAGGGTTGACCGCCGATTCGTGGTTGCTTTATTATTAAATATGGGCAAGAATGGCTTCATTGTGGTGTGAATTTGGAATCATTATTTCTTTATCGTTTATTACACGCTTAAAGTCCAAATGGCGGAACATAAGGGCGGATTATATGAAATACAGGAAACGGCTCATGAACGCTGCCAACTTCACAGAGTTTTTAGCCCGAAAATATAACAAATATCACCTTTCGCCACGTGTTCTCCATCTTTCCTTTCTTTCGAACCTGCACGCGCCTCTGCTGCGTAGCCACACAACTCACACCAGCGGCTCTATCTGTTGCGTCAAAGAAAAGCTAAAAGTGCTCGTTACTAAGTGTGGCGGCGTTGAGTTCCACTCATCAGGGAAATTGACGAGCGATCATGCGATGTGAAGCGACAAATCCGCGTTAGCAGCATACCGGTTTTGTGTTTCGCTTTTTCCTGTCCGCTTTTACAATGATCGCCCGCCTTTCATTTCGTCTTCGAATTTTATTCGAAAATTGATTTGTGAGGAAAGGAAATGGCGCAGTAAATGTCGTACATCTCGGTGGACACCCGAACCGCACCGTAAGGGAAGGAGGGAAGGTGGGACTGAAAGGAAGAAAGAGGTGTCGTAGTGGAGGTCTGCGGAGTAATTTCGACCACCTGGGGATCTTCAACGTGCGCTGACATTGCACAGCACACGGGCGCATTTTGCGTTTCGTCTCCATCGAAACGCGGCCGCCGCGGTCGGGTTCGAACCCAGGAACTCCGGCTCAGTAGCCGAGCACCCTAACGGCTGAGCCACCGCGGCGGGTCTCGAATTTGATTTCACCACCGCTTTTTCGTTTTGCTGCCGCATGGGCTTGGAGTTGGTTGAAACGGGTAGAAAGGTGGACAGGTAGAAGGTGGAAAGTGGTTAGAGGTGGGTGTAAGCTTGATTTCGCCGTCGCTGTGCAGGGTGCAAATAGGTAGTTGAGTCGCGGCTCGTAGGTGGAATATGTTTTTTACCGGTGGGTTCCCGGAGATGCTCCCAACGGGGCTGCCCCGAAGGGTGTTTGTCGTGGTGGAGACCTCTCTCTCACACACACACACACGCGCGCACACACACGAGAGCACGGAGAGAGAGAGAGAAAAAGAAGATTTTTTGCCACAACGGGACTGCACTGTTAACGCAGTAAGGAATTATAAAGAAAGCAAAAACAAAGAAAAATCATGACCTCGAGCGCAGTGATCTCACCGCGAACTGTACTGGGAGCTTAAAGGGGTCGCTGGCAGCGTTAAATATGGCGCTTCGCTTCTTGGGCGTGGTCGCGGGCACGTTGCCCTCATCCCGTCGTCACGCCGAGCTCCGATTCGTCCTCCACCCGGCCGTTCCAAGAGCCGCCGTAAAACGACCGTCCGAACGCAAACATTGCTCTCATTCACGCAACCAGCCGGCACAAGGGAGGCCGGCGCCACGCTGCACAGTGCAAATAACACTGCCCAGCACGTCCCATTTCGGCGCATCGACATCGAGGTGCCGCCCACCTTGTCTGAGAGGTCCTTGCGCGGACTCGAAGCCTGCTGATGTATTTATGGGCACGACTGGGAATGTTTGCCGCCGCCTGACAGGCACGTACTACGTCCCGCCCAGCAGGTGGAGCTTGTTTACAAAAGCACGCGAGCTTGGTTTCTCACCCAGCTTCACTACTGAGCCTCTGATCGCGCTTCCGAAATTATTTGTTAATTTATTCTTCTTTTTACAAAGTGTCAGTGCACTAAATATGATTTATATCTCGCAGCTAATTTCCTTCATTTTCAGTACCACCTCACCCTCCCTCTGTTAGTCCTTAGTCTGTCACATAAGGAAGCAGGCAGGAACACTACATTACTGGCTTATTTCTGCTTCCATAGTGCGGTCGAAGATGAAATATGCGTCTTTTATTGGGAGTCCTCACCGCACTTACCCTAACAAGCTAGGACCACTGCATAACAAGGCTGCTATATTCAGTTCAAGTAAACATTCAACGCATCAAAGTGAATCGGGAATTAAGCGAAGCATCGTCTTCATTTCATTAAAATCTAGAAAGGAAACAGGCCGCCTTGCATTTTTTCCCACCATTTCACATTATTCCACTAGCTACATTTCAGAAGTTACGAAAGCTGCCATAAGCGTACTTTGACGAATCGGTTACAAGTGCAAAATTTATCCTCATTTGCACGTACTGACTTCACGCGTTTTTTATTTTTGCAATTGACCATTAATGCATGGAATCACATCCCAAATTCATCGCAAATGTTACTCACCACACCAGCTTCATTAATGCCTTATGATTCACTTAAGTGTAAATTAACAGTTTATTCGTATTTTTAGATACAAATGGTTTTATTAAAACTATTTATGCTGCTGTCGTTTGTTTAGATTTCATTTCGTATTTTCACACATTTTCTAGAAATGAGGTACTGTCATCTGCCATCTTATTAATTGGTCCCTCCTGTGCATGCTTATTTTGCTTGCTTGGTGTGCCTATCTAGTTGTACAGTGCAATATTTCTTACGACCTGTTTGCCGGGCATGTCGAAATGAAAAAAAAAATTAACACTGTCGCATTAAAACCGTCCCGCTGCATGTATGCAACTCAAAAGTGCAGTATAATTCGATTTTCCTTCTATAAAATGCCTCGCAGTTAGAGGGCTTGGATAAGAACTAAGGCTTTACCTCAAATCATATGCTTTCCCCTCACATCTTAGAAAGCAATGCAGCCATGTATGCAAAAAGATTATTGCAAATAACAGATGCGACTGGTGCAGGACTGGTTTAATAGGATGCCGTTAAACTAATCCATAACAACATTCATTTAAGAGGTCAGCTGAAGAAATCCGAGGCCTAGCAAACTAATCCGGGGCCTAGTAAACTGCGCTGGCTTATAGAGGTAGGGCAAGAAGTACGACACAAACACACGCGTGAAGAGCAACTTGCAACCAAACGTCGAATGCGTGCTTTTCCCCAGATTTTCTTTTTCATCTTTCTTTTAATTTTCCGTTTCTTTACAACAGTTTGTTCACTAGATGTATAAAGGCAGGTAAGCGACATTAAGAATTTAGTTGCAAGTAGCGTATCGCCGATGTGTTCGCGCCGTCCTTCTGTGATGTCATGTTTAAGATATGCAGCGGATGCAATCACGCCAACCAGCCCCGTTTGATGCTTAGTATACTAAAACAGCTCTCCGGGTTCTTTCCTACCAGCTCGCACGCCAAAGCAACTTTTTTATTAGTCCTCGAAAACCACACCCCATGCGACCGTTATTGCTTCACCTCAAACGTCAACAGCGACTGAAAAGATGTGCACGCAAAGCGAGAGACGTTAGCAGTAACCCACGGTTATCTTGTGACACTTTGTGGTTGTTCTAGCTGTGACATCGGTAGCCCGTTTCTTTAGAAGGCGTGCGACAGGCGACTCTAATCGATAACCCCCCGCCATCGAGGAAAGGACACACACGTCCTGCCGTATATATTTGTTGTTGTTTTTTCTTGAGGCCGCAACATCTGTTTCCACCGACAAGGGCGTTCGCCACGCCCCGCCTCCTGCCACCGTCCGTGCCGCACTTTGGCCCGAAGCGCCCCCTATATCGCCCTCCACAGCCGCAGGCAGGCTTGCTTTCGCAGCACACTGCACTGCCCTGGTGAGCTACACATTGCGTTATTCGCCTGAAAGAGCGGGCGGACATGCGTGTTAGGATGACGAAGCAATGGCTGATTCAGTACGACGGCAGAATAAGTTAAAACATTGCGTCACTGTGTCATTGTAGATGTCTTTCTTTTCATCTCCCATCTCATCTGCTTGAATCAACAAGCTTTCAAGGAGATGTCAGAACGAGTACTTCTGTTTAGTTCTTTTTTTCTCAAAACCCTGACAGGCAACTCGTCATTGCCCCTCTTCTCTGTACGGAGGCCTATGTGTTTTGAAGCCTTGACAGTCTGCAAAAGCATCCCCTTCTAATGTTTGTTCTCCTTCCTTGCATCACGTCTGTTGCTAGTTTCCAGCGGGATTCACACAAATCTAATAGGACGCGGTTCAGTACTTTGCGCATTTGTAAATTGCAGGTTGGGTTCCATTAAGGAAATGATACGCTCAGTAGAGCAGTCAGATGAGTTCCGAGCTATAACGGGAGTAGTGGATGTTTCAGCTTATCCACGTCTTTTCTGTTGTGATATAACTCCCCTCGTGCCGCAAAATGTCACTGTTTGTCCAAGTCCGAAATTCTCCTTCTTCAAATTAGCTGAAGCTAAGAAGAGATCCCTCCCCGGGCACTGAAAACGAAGTAAGACGACGTAAATACGGGGGGGGGGGGGGGGGGAGGGGGGGGGGAAGCTAACACACACGGGGTGCCTGCTGAGGAAAAGCCGGCAGTCCAAACTCCGCTTAAACGCACTTACTGAAATTTGGTCACCGTACGGAGAACTACAAACTTACGTTGGAAGTCACTGCCAATAAAATCACTTGCAAGCCCCGCGACTCACAACGAAATTATTTTATCTGAGCAGCAAGAGACGTTGCACCACCATTTACAGCGCCAATTTTTCAGCGCTTTCGATAAGGAGCGTGATGGATGTAAACGCGGCAACTGTATGCCTACTGATAAGAATGGTGCCCCATCTGGATATCTGGACTTCATAGGCTGCTGTTAAGCGGCGGTACAATACAGTTAGCGGGCTGTGTTCGACCAATTAAGTTATTAGACCTCATTATCACCCAAACAATACAATTATTAGAAATGTAGGTTTCACTTAGGAAAAGAGTGCGAAACTCGGTTGCACGCACCGCCAAAGGCAAAACTCAGACCGGCAGATAGGTCAATGTCGGAGTTGAAGAAACGCTGCCGCGTTCGTAGATGAAAGTAGTTTGCCAGAACGCATAATACGGCACAACACGTCGGAAAATGTAGTCATGACGCCTCCTGAGAACGAGAAGCCATACGACGGCATTAACCGGCCCCATAGAAAGAAAAGTGGTGGGGGGGGGGGGGGGGGGGGGGCAGTCGCTCCAATGCAATATGCGCGCGGACAGGCGTTCGAACCCGTGAGCGCGCTGTATCATAGCCTCCGTACCAGCGTCTTGTCGAGGGCCTCCCTGACGTAACCGATGTCGAGGGCGATCTCGTTGCGAGCGTTGACGAAGTCCTCGAAGGCCCGGTGGCACTCCCGCTCCAGGAACTTGCAGAAGGCCAGCGCCAGGTCCTGCTTGGGCAGCTGCACGATGAGCTGCCGGTCGCGGTACTTCTCGCCGGGGCTGCCCAGGCGGGGAACCTTGTGGTTGGGCAGCTGGGCGAAGTACTCCTCGATCTGCGACGACGTCAAACAGGGAAAGCGAAATCGGTGCAGGCGGCGCTGCGAGCGCCGGCTCGTGGCCTTGCTGATGAGCGCAAGCGTTTGCCCTTCGTTCTTGCAATCCTCAAGCAAATATGACTGTTCTTAAACATGAACTACCGCCGGGAACTCTTTCAGGAACAACACGGCGCATGCCGGAAGCTGTTGGCGGCACGAAAGTTCTCACCAGCCTCTTACACTTTCTTTTTTAAAACCTATTTCGCGTGGTCAAAGAATAGGGCCATTTGGTAAATTTTTTGGTGTAGAGCATTGAAATCCGGCACGCTTATTGGGAGGTCGAGACTGAATGCTTAAATACAAAATTTCACTAGATATCCTAAGTAGTTTTGACAATGATACAGCAGTGGAGCATGTAAAAATGTACAAACTAGAAGAAAGCCTGGCGTGACAACAAAACATGGTTGGAGCCTGCAGTCGCTCTTATGTTTTAACCAAACGAATAGTTAATGCGGTGACATCCTTCGTATATATTTAGCAGCCTGATTTTTTTCTGCGCAGAATGTTATATCCACGCTTGCCTAATACACTCGCTATCGTCATGTCAAATTAGTGACAGAGAAAACAAAAGAGAAACATAATTCAGAAACATACGAATGTGAGTGCCTAAAGAATTTATCAAGGAATACAGTTCAACAAGCCGCACGAAAATCCGAAAATTCATTGTCAGGGACGGCAGACAGGTTTATTTATTTGCAATATTCCAAGGGCCTTCGAGCGAGAGTATTACATAGAGGGGGGGGGGGGGGGGATACAAGAATAAAATTACGACACAGGCACTTGAAATAAAACAAATAATCTACGTAATAACGAAATACGAAATAAAGCAAGTATAGTACACAAATAAAACAGCAAACAACTCAAGGTCATAATCATATTTGAGAAGACTGGTATTTTAACGGAGATTTTTTTTCGAAGATAGACAGTTTCTTTATTCTCAGAAACAGTACACAAACTGTTGGTTGGACCCATAGCCTTTACGGCTAGAGAGGGGTCCAAATACAACACAAGCACAATACTACCGCAGACCGTGTAAAATAAAAAACTTCAAGATTAACACACACAATTGATTCCTACATTTCCATGGAAATTAAGTAGTGTTTTAAAGATGCTGAAAAGTTATTTTTTTCTTTAACTTCATTCGGGATTTCATTCCACACATGGGCTCCACTGTATTCTGGGAGTCTCCGGCCGTACATATTGTAACAAGGTGGTAAATTAAATAGATTGTTAGTTGCAGCTCTTGTTTGATTCATTGGTAATCTAAATAAACTAAGGGGCAGGGGGTTGTTAGATTTTATTACATTGTTTACTATTTCAGCTATCTTCAGTTTATATGCCATTGATAGGGGTAAGATACGAAGCGGCTGAAAGAGTGGCCTGCTGGGGTGTGTATTATTTGAATAAGTTGTCATACGAATAGCTCGTTTTTGAAGGCGAGAAACAGGATCTAGGTATGTTTTATATGTACCACCCCACGCTTCCAGGCAATAAGATAATTGACTGTGCACAAAGGCGAAATACAGAACGCGTAGAATTGGAAGATCAAAGCAGTCCCTGGCCTTTAGTAAAACATGACAACCATAGGCTAATTTGGAGCAAACATTATTAATTTGTTCTTTCCAGTGCATATCAGACGCGAACAGGACACCAAGATACTTGTATTGAGGCACCCTCAGCAGAGTCGTGTTGTCGATAGTTACAGATATACGTTCGTAGTTCATGTTCTTCCTGCGCGAGTGAAACACGGTGTACTTTATTTTCTCAGTATTAAGGGTTAACCGATTACTTTTAAACCACTGCGAAACTTCACCAAGCTCTTCATTAATTATACATTTAAGTGCCACTAAATTTTCCCCTGTAAAAAGCAGTGCAGTGTCATCAGCATATATTACAGCTTTCGAATATTTCAGCGTTGATGGAAGGTCATTAATATACAGGGAAAAGAATAGCGGCCCAAGCACGGAGCCCTGAGGCACACCTAGATTAATGCTTTGCGGTAGTGAGGCTAACTTGTTCACGACAACATATTGTTTCCGTCCTGTAAAATAGCTTTTAATTAGATCACGAATTTTCCCTCTTAAACCGTAGGTTTCCAATTTCTGTTGTAGTATTGTGTGATCAACCGTATCGAAAGCTTTTGATATGTCTAAATATACTACTATGGCCAGCTTGTTATTATGCAGTGCAGAATTTATAAGTTGTGAAAGAACAAGAACTGCGGATGACGTTGACCTTTGGGGCCTGAAGCCATGCTGATTATGACATATAATGTTATATTTATTTAGAAAATTTTGTATACGTTTACAAAGAACCTTTTCAAAAACTGTATTAATTGCATTTAATACCGATATTGGTCTGTAGTTTCGCGGATCAGATCGCTCACCGCCTTTATAAATAGGTACAACCCTTGCAACCTTCAGCTCGTCAGGATATATTCCGTTTGCCAATGAATGGTTAAATATGTGTAGTAGATGGATCGCTAGTATATCAATGTTGTTTTTGATCAGTCTAACGGGTATTGCATCAGGTCCTGCCGCCTTGCCGGCTGAAAGGCTGCCGACTGCAGTGATTACTTCTTCTATGTCTATGTCAGGCAAAGCAAAACTGTTGTTAACACGTTCCGGCATCTTCGCCGTAGGTGCGTCAGCATGAACTTGCGCGGCAACCGTAGGCCCAATAGAGGTAAAATAGGTATTGAATGATTCTACTGTGTCTTCGTCAACTGTCTCAGGGAGTGTTGCCGCACTGGATCACAGGCCGATTGCGTTGTTCACTATATCCCAAATTTTTTTTGTATTTCCATGCGCCTGTTTCACCAGTGATGAATAATATTCTTTTTTTCTTTTTCTCATAAGAGATACAGACAAGTTCCTGCAGCGCTTATACTGGGTTAGGTAGTATTCGTTTGATCTCAACTGCTTCCATTTGCGATACCATTTGTCCTCATCTTTTAACACGGCTAATATTTCAGTATTCATCCAAGGACACGTTGGCTGGCTGTATTTATTAGTGTTCGGCAGAGAGCTCTGTTCAATGGCATTTTTAAGGATGTCTAAAAAGTTCTTACACTCAGTATTGACGTTTTCATCATATGCCGTAGTGAAGTCGGCTTGTTCTAATGTTTCACGCAGTGCTACATAGTTTATCTTACTACGAATTTTACACTGCGTCAACTGCGCTTGTGGAGGCAGGTCTTTTTCTATTACAAGAAAAATGGGTGAATGGTCGGCTACCACCTCAGCGCAGGTACCGGCCAGCACACCTGGGACAATATTACAGAGGGCGTGATCTATTAGAGTATTTGAAGTACTTGTTACGTGGGTAGGTTCTGTAATAAGGTTACGTAAGGCAAATGATTCGAGAAGGAAAGTGTAGCTGTTCTGTACTCCATGTGATAGATTTCAGCCAGCTTCTCGTAACCTACGGTAATAAGGCATTTTTAATGTTGCTTTTGGGATGTTTTCTGCGAACATTTTTCGAGACGTAATTACAAACACGTTACAGACACTAAATGAGGCGTCTTTGAAAATTCGATTTTTTCTTAGATTTTCGGCATTTGATCACCGCGTCCCCAACTAAATCTTGATAGCATTTCAAAGAAAGTGTACAATGTCGACTAAATAAAGCCTCTAGTGTGCAACCGGTGCCACTGAGAAAAATAACGGCGCAAGAAAGCACAACTACAAGCAAAAAAACCGCGGCTTGTTGTAGGCCCAATTACAAAATGCTGATGTTATTTTCAAAATGTACAAGGGATATACGAAATGACACTCTATGTTATCTCCTAATGGGATAATCAAGGAGGGCCCGGTCTAGCCTAAAGTCCCTTATTGAACTCGCCGCTAAGCAGCGACTAATTTCTCGTGCGTCCGACATTGCTTCCCTACTATAGCTCGCACGGAAGGTCGCGTCATGGTCACTCTAATAACGTACGAAGCGTCTTATGCCATGTGACGAATGCAAATATGGCTGTTCGAAAACCTGGACTAGCCCCGGAAACTGTGCTGGCAAGTCTGCTGCCTTTCATACACACAACAGCGCACCGTCGACCACATCATCAGTGGTACCAAGCTACTTGCTGCATAGTCTATTTTTGTCGGCTACAAGAGACCTGATCGTAACTAGAACTACGATCCCTCACAGACGCTGACCTCCCTTGGGGAGCTGAATGTAGCATTTCGTACGTATATAATCCAAATTGCCATTCCTGGTCGTTTTTGTGGAGGCAAAACGCTAAGGCGCCCGTGTGCTGTGCGATGTCAGTGCACGTTAAAGATCCCCAGGTGGTCGAAATTATTCCGGAGCCCTCCACTACGGCACCTCTTACTTCCTTTCTTCTTTCACTCCCTCCTTTATCCCTTCCCCTACGGAGCGGTTCAGGTGTCCAACGATACGTGAGACAGATACAGCGCCATTTCCTTTCCCCAAAACCAATTATTATTATTATTATTATTATTATTATTATTATTATTATTATTATTATTATTATTATTATTATTATTATTATTGTCGTTTATTATTTTTTATTCCCTTTCCGGCCTTCTTTCCGCGTTCTACACACTTGCGCCAGTGCTCTAGCTTTTCCGACACGACATCCTCCATTCGCCACTTCAATCACCAACACCCGCCTTGTTAACCGAGCGGTTAGCGTGGCATTCAAAAGTGATATACGCAAGAAGACTGTTTTTGCCCTGCTTCAGTAGGATGTGACTACTGCAAGCAAACTTTCTGCCACATCAAACGGTGCCTGAACTTGATGTCGCATAGACTAACATCTTAGTTGGTGTGGTGAATGCGTGCACCTATAGTCGCCGTTTGTCCTTTGCTGATTTTTTTAATTCTTAGCCTAGTAAATTACTCACTTACACACGCACTATGACACCGGGGCAACCGCGCATACCTTGGCGCTAGACAGGCCCGGCGGCACCCAGGAGTAGCCCTCCTGCAGGGTCTTCTCCTTGGAGGTGTGCTGCGAAGGGTCCGACGCCTTGATGCCGATGCGGTCCCGCACGTTGACGAACTCCTCGTGGTACACATCGTGGGACTCGCGAGGGCACTTGCAGTTGTTGCACACTTTCCTGCACGGCAGAACAGAAAACGCATCCAAGTTGAGCGTCCTCCTCCACTCGAGCAAAATCGGCAAATAGGCTCCGCGAGTGCAAATGGAGTAACAGAGGTACACCACGGCAAAAATATCCTGTCAGATTCCAGGAAGAAACGCGCCAATATTGGTCGGATTTTTATATGCTGAAGTTCAGAACAAGTCAGCCTCTTCAGCACAGTCGAATGCTGAAGTTACTTTCATTTTTTAAGGATGTATCTCTTGCCTTAGCAATCATGGGCAATGTCTTAAAAGTTAATTAAAACTCAAAGATTGTTTAACAACTGGAATACTCTTTAAACACAGAAAATCTTACACCTTGTTGACGTGTTCATATTTCAAGAAGAATTTCAGCGCGAAAGCAACAAACTATCAGTAAACAAACAAATCTAGGCAGAACGATAGCTCGAGACATTTTATTGCTTCACGAACACACTCATGGAAAGGAATACCACCTCGCGAGACGCCAGATAATACAGGCTTCCTAGAAAACTCAATTTTTCTAAAAGTGGTGCACATGTGTATTTTCTCACTCTAGCGTCTTATGACCGCGTTTGTAAACTTCTATATAGAGAATGCGCACTGCAGCCAAATTGCACAGGCCGCATAGAAAAGTGGCCTCCTTACACACTCTATATGAATATCTTACGAAGGCAAGCACATTCAATGAAACCGCTCGTACTACTGATCGTATATAGTTTAAATGCCGCATATATTTCCGGCAGTGATTAAGAACAGTGCAGCCAGCTATGCAAACGGAAAACGACACTGGTAACAATAAGGGAGAAATGGAGCAACGGAGATACCCGAGGAAACGACACGTAGAAAGAATGGCAGAGATCTAAGGTAGAAAGAAGAGGTCGGGCAATTCGACTCTTTACAGGGTAACCGCGAATGGCGCTGGACAGCGCCATTTGGAAGCCAATGGCACAGGCATCTATTTGACTTCCAGCAATGGATGAAACCCGACTGACGGTAGATAATATTTTTCCAGTCCCTGGAAGAATATAGCCCGAATCTTGAGCCCACACTTAGTGAACTGTGCCGCATTCCTCTCAATGAATATTTATTTTACCTCAGCGGTGGCCTAGCGCCTTGATCATCAGCATAGCGTGTGGGAGGTACAATGTTCGATCCCCGGTACCCACAAGTTTTCCAACGGGTACAAACTTTTCCTTAGCCTGGTGCTCGTCTTGTTAGCAGTGTAATGCTTCGAAAAATGGCTCTTGACCCATACGTTAAAATTCTGGACAAAAGCAATTTTGAGCGGAAACTTTTTATGCAGCACATTATTTTGAAATTCTGACAAATTCTGTCGAAGTCAATAACATACTCCACAGAAACCAACACGGATTTCGCAGTGGCTTGTCAACGACTACGCAACTAGTAGAAATTATGCATGATTTCGCACAATGCCTCAACAATCAGTCACAAATCTATGCCCTTTTTCCTAGATCTATCGAAGGCTTTTGGCCGAGTCTCTCATACTAAACTCCACGTTAAGCTTAAAACTATATTTGGTGATGCACCACTGGTACAAAGGATTTATAATTACCTCTCTGACCGTTATCAATTTGTGCAATACGACCATCACGCCTCCAAGTTAGTACCTGTTCTTTCAGGACTACCTCAACGTACAGCTTTAGCCCCGCTGTTGCTTCTACTTCTTATTAATGACATATCAAATCAAGCTGAAGTAAAAATGCGACTATTCGCGGATGACTGCGTGCTATACGAAGAAATCAAAGACACTAATGACCAGGAAAAACTTAACAACGCTCTAGGAAAAATTGCAGAGTGGTGTAATAACTTGCAGATTGTAATTAATTTCGAAAAAACTGTCTCTATGTTCATTGCAAGGAAAAAGTGTAAATTAGATTATTCATACTCTTGTATTAACATGAATATCCGTAGTGTGACTGAATATCGATACTTCGGTGTAGTCATCACTTCCGACTTCAACTGGACTACGCATGTTCAAAGCATGGCTAGCAAAACAATGGACAAGTTATTTTTCCTTAAATGGGTCCTTCGTCATTCTACATCTCACACAAAATTTGCTTACGACACTTTTATCCGTCCGGTCTTAGAATACGCTAATATATCTTGTCACGCTGAGAGCAGTGTGCGGCCTTGCGTTATCGTCGAGAAGGCTCCGTTGTCCAGATGCCCATAAGTCATGGCGGCGGCGTCGCAGTCCATCACGCATGCGTTGGAGCACGCGGATATAAAACTCCTGATTCACCGTCTGCCCTTGTGGGACGAACTCGTGGTGCATGACACCTCTGGCATCGAAAAAAAACTATCAGCATCATCTTTGTTTCGGTGTTCTGTCGCCGCACCTTTCTCGACGCCGGACAACTTGTGGACCGCCATTCGGCACTCTGCTCTTTGTTTGAGGAGCGTATTGAAAACACCATGTTTCGTATTCAGCAATGATGCTGTCGACGAATGCAGCATCCTTCTCCGCCTCGGAAAATAAATTAGCGCTCACTGATGCCCGCGTGTCCTTCTGGTCCTGTGTGAGGGAGTTCGGCACAAGTCTGGCATTCAGCTTTCGTTTCCACAAGTTCTCACGCAAAATTTGGCGGCACGTACGTTGTCTTACTAATGTCGAGAGCATCTGATAGCATGCTGACTGTAATGGTGCGGTCTTTCTGTGCGAATTCCCTGATCCGAGCCACGTTGCTTTGATTCCGTCAGGTTGAAGGGCCTTGTGTCGTCTTCCACCGACGTTCTCCCCGAAACGAACCTCTTGTTCTGCTCGAAAACTCGCGCCCGCGATAATGTCTCGTTGCCGTAAGCGTCACGAAGGAGCTCATACGTACGTGTGGCTGTCTTACCAAGCTTCACACAGAATTTTATGTTTACACGCTGTTCGAGGTGGAAGTCGATCTCTCCACATTCACTCACAGTAGAATGCGCGACGACTAGTGACAACGTATTTTCCTACATGCAGTGCCATCTAGCGGCTGCCACGGCAATTAACATAAATAGCTCAGGTCAGCCCGAAAAGATGGCTCTACCCATATACACCAACATTTGCTTTGGGCAATCATTTCTAGAGAAGAAAATAAATCAGTCTCGAAACTTTACGGACAAAGGTTGTAACACCATGTGACATGGCGGTCTTTGACCCAGCTGCCCAAATGCGCCATTAAAAAGCCGTACTCTAATCTTAGGTAGCTATGAGGGTGGTGCCCCATTCCCTTCAACCCTCAAAAAGAGTTAAGGAGAGATTAGTACGCAAAACTCGTGAGCATATAATGGGACGCGCGGCAAATAGGACAACCTAAAAAACCCTGTGGCGTAAACCAGAGGGATAGCAACCAAAAGACGGATCTGTATGACACAGTGTTGTGCACGCCGTATTCGTTTCTTTGTCTCCTGCCCATGTATTTTTTCGCACTGTGCCCCAAAGATAGAAAAACATACCAACTGGCCTGCCAGAGAGCATTGTTAGGAAAATATAAAACCCGTTCAAAACAACACACCATAGTTCCCTGCTTACTTCCACCACACAAATGAAAGGACTAAGAACACGAAGACCGGTTCCATTTTTAAATGCGTAAGCGCACATCAAATCGACGATAGAACACAGTTCGCTCCTGTCAAGGTATACCTAGCAATACATTAAAATGCAACTGCAGATGCAGGAACAAGGTACCAGCTTCAGTGCGGAACTAATAATGAGGAGAAAGCTCCGTAATAGCCTACCGTTAAAACTCGATCTAAAGAATCCCGAATTTACGAAGTTCCTGATTTAACGAACAAATTTCCATTTCCCGTCAGGCACCCACAGGGCTCAATGTTCCCATGAACCAGAAACCAACAAAAATAACTTGGCCACCAAACCTGATCTAGTAAGTTTTTTCCTGGAAGAAATGAGTGAAAGAAGAGCCGAGTTCTATTTATATTGCCCAAAATCTCTCGCAGTTCGTTGGCAGTGTGCGAGCAAGAGTTTCGGGGACGCTTACGTTGCCTTAAGAGTGCAATGCGGGAGCTTGTGGCCGCCGATGCCGACGCAGACCAGGACACAACCGAGGCCTTAGATGACGAATGTAGCGTTCAGTTTGTCACCGATGCACAAGAGCAGTCGGAACAAGTGGACGATGCGAAAGATGCCGAAGCTCCCGTGGCCACTCCAAGCAAGGTGATGGACGCTGTCGACCTCTCGAGGCGGTTTGCTGTTCTCTTCAGAACACCGATATGTGTAGTTTTTTTTTTTCAGTTTCACGCACAATCGATTCCTGCCAAACGCAAATACGGTGCCGCGGTAGCTTTTTGGCGTCGCTACGTTACAATTTTAGATTTTGAAGGATCGAAAAATGTCTTTCTCGATTTTACGAACTTTTCGATTAAACGAAATAATTCCAACCTACTCCCATCTTCGTTAAATCGGGTTTTAACGGTATTTCTAAAGTAAGACCCCCTCCAACTCCCCTTGTCAAGAAAGATATTTTAAAGAACCATCAAAAATCAACGTGCCAAATCCTGCACCATTTTCACACTCCCTGAGCGTCTACCGCACCTTGCTTGACCTTGCACTTTTCACAGAGCGCAAACTCCTCCGAGTGCCGTGTTCCGCCGAGCGCAAACTGTGAATGTAATCCACTGCAAGCTCTAGTTCCAAATACAGACGTAGCTCTTCTCTTGGCGTATGACAGATACTAACGATTCCAGATCCCACCACTTGGCCGCAGCGGTGGCGCAGTGGTTGTGGCGCTCGGCCGTTGACCCGAAAGACGCGGGTTCGATTCCGGCTGTGGTGGTCAAATATCGCTGGAGGCGAAATTCTAGAGCCCCGTGTACTCTGCGATGTCAGTGCAGGTTAGAAGAACCCCAGGTGGTCGAAATTTCGGGAGCCCTTCACTACGGCGTCTCTCATGGCCTGAGTCGCTTTGGGACGTTAAAGACCACAAACTTAAACCTAACCTAGATTCCACCACTCACGAAAATTTCGGAGCACCGCCACGTTCTGCATCCGTTCCTTGGAAAAGAAGCGTGCCAACTACGAGGCTACTTCTCAGTCACCAAACACAAACGTTATACCGTTATGTGAAATGCGGTGGATAGCGGTAAAGGAGCGGTATGGTACTTGACGGTCGTTTTCCTGTGTCGACGATGCATTGCCTCTTCCTTTCGTACAAAAGATGAAAAAGATTGCACTGAGGCTACAGACCAGGGCTCCTGTCCTTGGCCGTGGCTTTCAGCGTACATTTAAGTGCACGAACGACCTTGTTCTGTTGTCTTTGGGCGCATCTTAGACGCATTCCCCTCCATATGGCTCATTAAAGCCGAAGCACTCGCGCCCTCAGTGTTTCCTGCCAGCGAATAAAAAGACACAGCCAAGGCACCCACTAGGCACTACTAAGGAGCCAGGTGTGCCGTGTTCTCACGCCTGTTTCATTTTCTTCGAGATGCAGTTTAAATCCTCGGAGCTGTTTTGTTTCTTTGGCACTATCTCGTCCCGCACTGGGGGCGCTCGACGACTGGCAGCGTTAGAGCAGCCGCCTTTGGACTGGCCTTCAGCTCAAGGGTCGCCAAGAGTGCGCTCAGCATCCGAAATGCCCTGGGCAACCTGTTCTCGCCAGAAGCTCCTGCTAATGCAACCGAGAGCGCAGCGATTTGTTTTCGGCCCTTCAAGATAACCACGCGTGGATGCTTCGCATGCGCTGACGCCAGCAAAAAAAAAGATAGAGAATTCGGCTGCAGCTCTCAACGTAAACTCAATCCAAGAAGCTGCAACCACGATAAAAAATAAAGACATTTAGCAGCCATTTCTATTCAGGTGACCTGCTGCGGTTTTGGAGACCAGCGGTGCTTCGCAATTGGGAGTGCCATTATCGGGTACCTTCGTACAGCGTTCGAATGCGAGGCAGCTCTTGTGCAGACCCCGAAACCCCGTTTCCGTTTGCTCGGACTACTCTTTGCTCGGGCTGCCAACTCGAGCCGGCCCAATCGCGCAGCAACCACTCGTTGCTGTCCGCGGCATCGTAAAAAGACGAGGCCTCTGCTACGACCCCGTTCGCGAGATTATCTCCGCGCACGGGATTACACGCCATCCTCGAAACCTAATGAAGCGCGGCCGTGTTCGCTGGAGCATTTGGGGCGGCCAAGGCCGAAACTGGAACCGCCTGCTTCTAGTGATAGCTGGAAGCTAAATATAGTTGCGGGTATGTGCACAGTGGCCGTGAACGTCGGTGCGAGGCAACTGTGGCAGCTTATTTCATGTCGGAAACAGCAACCCCCAACCAGGCGCTCTAGACACATCTACGCAACGTATCCTGGTACAACGCGGTTCTAATGTCATGAGGCCCACAGCAGGCGTCGTTGATACCTCAGGAAGGCAAGATAAAACCTCGTTGCAACAAACGTGACAACATACCTAGATTACTACCACATTACTAGTTAGATGACATCATTAACGAGCTTCAAAACTGGTTTTGGGGGAAAGAAAATGGCGCAGAAATTGTCTCAGAAATCAGCGGAAACCTGAACCGCGCCATAAGTGAAGGGATAAAGGAGAGAGTGAAAGAAGAAAGGAAGAAAGAGGTGCAGTAGTGGAGGGCTCCAGAATAATTTCGACCACCTGGAAATCGTTAGCGTGCACTGACGTCGCACAGAACACGGGCGCCTTTGCGTTCCGCCTACTTTGCGTTCCGCCTAAAGGCAGCCGCCGAGGCCAGGTTCGAACCAGGGAACTCCGGCTCAGTATCCGAGCGCCCTAACCACTGAGCCACCGCGGCGGGCAATCGGTATGTATTTCAGGACTATTTGAAGATTCACATGATGGTCTGTTGCTCTGATGTATTAGCAACATACCACCATTCGACTAAGTGCGGGCCACAGAAGGAGCGGGAAAGCGTAAATGAACGGGCTCACTGCTCCACCTCGGCTTCTGTGAACCTACAAGGTTGGTCTTGTCAAGCACGCTAAAGCGATGCTGAATTCTCAGCGCCGGAATTCAGTCAGCGATTAGCAATATTTTACCGACACCGTTTTCTGCCTTTCCAACACGTAATCAAAATCCGCCATGTTAGAACTGTGTTGTGTTGGGTTAGAGAACATTCTTAAAATGGGCGAGTTAAGAAGGTTTGCTTCTTGTAAATACTCGCAAAACATGAAAATTCCAAAAAGCGAATTTTCTCCTTGCAGCAAAGTGGCGTGGAATGGAATGCGTTCATCGCTAAGTAGTCGTGCGTTGAATGCTGGCTTTTTTCGCGTATAAAAATAAAAAAAAACACGGCATGTGCCGCTTGAAACGATTTTGGGGAACAAGCCAGCTGAATTTACAATGAAGCTGTTATGAAGGAAAATGAGCTGCACTTATACTAAAGAATGGTGCTGCACAAACATTAACACAGATGTGTTTGCGTCAAGGATTTCTGATCTCATAGATTTAGAGCAAGCTTAAAAATAGTTCAAACTACCTTCTGACTCCCTTGATCGTATTATAGTATGAGACAAAAACAACACAGACAAGCCAGTTGTAACATGTACTGAATTCAAACATGCATTGTTTCCGGGCGTAAGAACCGAGTCGAATATAGCGCAATATGTTGTTCTGAAGTCAGAGTTTCGCCTTCTACGACACCCGTTCCCTATTGCTTTTCTTGTCACAACCTTTTCCACGTTGGCGTAGTAATCTCCTCGGAACAGGCGCAGCCCCAACATTTACCACCACGCAATATATCGAGGTAAAAAGAAAAATGAATTGCTGCCTATCTCGTCGGCGACAGAAAGTGTAAACACAAAATCCGCTGCAGAGAGGCGTAGGATATCTTAGAACGGCTCACAGATGGTCGTAGTCGCACAGCTACACCGGTGCGTGACTACCATTTTCTATCTTCATTCTTAGTCTCCTTTCTTTATCCATGGCGACTTAACGACTGAAACCGCAACACATACAGGATGGAGGCGGGCGACAACACAGGGCGGTACCGGACTTCTTAGTGAAATTCCTCCGCAGACTGTCCACACTTTCCAGAAGGCTCTCTCTTCAGCCGGTGCCTTGTGGGCCACCCTGTGCAGAGAAGCTAGAACCTCGCACTTGTCGACCGATGGTTCGAGGCTGTACTAGGGGCCATGCCCATCACGCCCTCCACTTCTGCTGGAACTGAAGTTGTTGTTGTAGTTGCCTCAAAAGCGATGGCACATACCCACGGTGGGGGATTGGCCAGGGTTTGGTGCAGATCCAAACAGAAGAAAACTTATCCAGGTTTATTTCAAGCGGCTCATAAATATAGAGGAATATGAGAGAAAAAGAAAATCACGAATTGGAGATGAAGTGTTGCCGAGGGAAGTGACTGGAACAACGCCCACTTCTTTCTCCACTTCTTTGATCCAGTCACTTCCCACGCAACTATGCCGAACACGCACCGTTCAAGTTCCCTGACTAATCCTGGAATGGGTAAAGGATGCGTTAGAGATTTCACTGCCTCTTTTTTTATCTTCGCCGGGAGAGGAAGTAAGTGTTGGATTCCTGTTTTATTTTCTGTTTTTTTTTTCGTGAACTGGAATACCAGCAAGAGCGCAAGGGGGCAGGTAGATGCACAAACCTTGAAGGTCGTCTTCTTTTAAGAGTGTTATCTCTTACTCATCACGTTTCTCGATTTCTTGGGGTCTGCTACCACCTCCCTTCGGCGTGACATTTTCTAAGTCCGAGGAATTCAAGATGGCGGCACCCATAATAATTCCATTTATTAACCTAATCGGTAATTTATTGGTGACGCCATTAGCATATCAAATTGGCAATTGATTGGAGACTTCACTGATATATCTAATTGGTGATTGATTGGTGACGTCACTTACAAATCCAAGATGTCAAATTCGTATTTCCATTGGTGCACCTCACTTTAATCTCATTCATATCAATCCTAGCAAACCAAACAGCTAACGCTCGTTACTTCAACGTCTTCCAGACGGTAGCGGCATTCCTTTTTTGTTATACACGCGTGAAAAAAAAAATGTTTTTCTCTCCATGTTTCACTTGCGTCCCAGGTAATGGGTGAGACGCTCTAAACCAGTCGTTAAGCGTGCGAGCTCCCAGATGCATGCGGTGGCTCTCAGTTTAGTCGCCGGGACAGAAGCCCGTATAACGGTCCTTCCGGGCCCTTTCCTCTTCCCTGATGTCGGGTCATAGTGCAGGGAACGCGCACTGTGTCCGCGACCGAGAGCAGCACCGCCAAAAATGCATGGCAGCGAACGACCGACCGTAGCTTTCTAAGGTAGCTTCAGTCCATAAAATATGCACGAGGCAGCATCAGCCGACGTTGAATGCCTGAGGCTTCCTATGGACAAACGCGTGCGTCAAACCGTGCGCATCCGTACACGCAAGAACAAAAGAATACGTGGTCTGCTGCATTTTCCAAGGCACGGCTAAAACGTATGATAACGTTGCTTGTTGAGGCAACCGAGACTTATGCACAAGTAGGCAGAAAAAAGTGCATGAAGAACAGCTAAAAGAATATGGAGACCCTTTTACCCAGAAGCAATATTAAATTAGCCGGTGCAAAGTTGGGGTAAATGCGATGAAGAAGGTAGTCTTTGACAAAAGTTTAGAGCCCGTGGAGCTGTGGCGGGGTAGCTTCAAAGCCCTGTATATAGTGAACAAGGCTTAAATGCAGAGAGGCCCTTGTAGCATCCGTGGCAGTCCTGACCTTCGGAAGGCAGAGGGTCAGCGTTCTCCTTACCTTAGATAGATCTGGAACACTGGGGATACATAATGAGACACACGGCGTGGCAAAGGAGCAAAGCTCCGTGGGCTCGCATGATGGTAGTATGGTATACGCAGCACTGCAAGGCTCCTTTCTTAGTTTGTATCACGCATTCGCTTCTATACGTTCATACAAAGAAGAAATACTTACTGAAAGAAATGAAAGATGGAAAAAGTCTTCTTAATAAGTGGTGCCGCTCGACAAGTACACTTACAATCAGTATGAGAGGGAACGCGGGAGCGCGTAGACGCCGCACTTCGCGGACCGCTGTCGCCGAGATGCAGCAAGAATCGACGGCAAAGCTGCATGCCCAGTAAACATGGCCGGCTGCCCTTTCCGGGCATGCCCCTGCTGCCACCCATTCTAGTGCGGCTGTCGGCGGCAAAGCTTTGCGAAGCGCGGAGATCACACGCTCCCGTGTTCCCCCTCATATTGCTTCTAGCTGCAAATGTAAATTTAGCGGAACTTCGCGATGCACGCTACCTCTAACCCTCATGCTCTACTCCTCTTCGCCGATCACTACTTTTATTGTGTTGGTTTTTAATACGAAACGAAGATAGATAATTATGATGCACTGCACGCAAAGTATGAAACAAACTCCGAAAGAAGAGGGAAAAAAGGCCGCCCCCGTCTGGAAGACGTTGAATTAACGAGCGTTAGCTGTTTGCCTTACTAGACGAACAAAGCGAAGAAGAACGCGCCGCTCGTCTCGAGAAACGGAATGTAATACCCTTTGAAACGGCGCGGATTGCCACCATGCTGAGCTACGCTTGCACGCACGCCGCCTAGCGGAGCGATCGCCGCCTAGTGCCATCTATCAGAGAAATTACGCATCACGTCTACCTCCTGTCGAGTTGCACCACCTCAAGATACGTTCCAAACGGAATTTGCTTCGTTTGGAGGGTCAAGGTGGGCCTAGAATTCGGCTTGCGGTGCGATATGCTGACGTTTCAATCAGTAATTGCATATATACAACGTTTACCTATTATTTAATTGTGATTTTATTTCTATACCACAACCCATAGGGTTTTACTTGCCTACCAAATTCGGTGCACAACTGTCCCCGGATGGGTGCCTGTTGTTGGAGTATATAGTATAGCGGAAAGAATGTATATATATAGCAGAATGTCCGGACCCCGTAGGGTATCTGTTACGGGTGCAATTGGACTTATTTTTGGAAATTTGGCGGAGAGTTTGAAGGATGTTTCACTCCCGCCGCCGGTTGGTCCGGTATTGCACTACCTCCGGGATCGGCCTTGTCTTTAGCGCGTCTTTACTATCCTGTCTTTCTATCCCATCTTTCAACTCTCCTACTATCTGCACGTGGTAGCGATTGTGGCTCGGCTTGAGCCAGTGGGCAGGCCTGTGCATTTTTCTTTTCTTTCTTCCTGGCAACAACAGACAGAATGTATACGTACATAGCGGTCCCGTAACCGGGCCGTTTTGCTACCCATTATAGGATACTTTTGGGGGAGGGGGAAAGGTATGGGAGGGTATAACCAATCACAATGGCCGCCACCTTAGATACGAGAAACCGAAACTATGCTGTCATTTCATCCCTTGACGTCGTACTCGCATAGCTCCACCTCCATTCACCATATTGAACCATGACATCAACATCGCACGCCACAGGTAGTTGTTTCTACATTGCTATTGTAGATGGCGCTACAAGTCTCAATGCGAGATCTGCTGTTTTCTAGATGCTGCCACAGATGGCGCTGTGATCTCAGGGTGGTAGGAGACCCCACGAAATCTCGAAACGTGATCAGTAGTTGCTGCCACAGCTGGCGCTGGGATGTCAGGGTGGTAGTAGACCCCACGAAATCTCAAAACGTGATGAGTAAGAGCTAACGGTCTTAAACAATGTGAACACCGTGCGCACCTAAATGCATACAGTTCAACCTATAAACAAATGTGCTAGAGTCAAATTGAAGCTTCTAACCTTTTCCGCGTATTATAAGCCCGAATAATATAAATAAAAAGGATAGGCACGGATATGGGGCATTCTTGGAATCTCTGTGGCCGTCACAATAATAATAATAATAATTGGTTTTTTGGGGGAAAGGAAATGGCGCAGTATCTCTCATATATCGCTGGACACCTGAACCGCGCCGTAAGGGAAGGGATAAAGGAGGGATTGAAAGAAGAAAGGAAGGAACAGGTGCCCTAGTAGAGGACTCCGGAATAATTTCGACCACCTGGGGATCTTTAAAGTGCACTGACATCGCACAGCACACGGGCGCCTTAGCATTTTGCCTCCATAAAAACGCAGCCGCCGCGGTCGGGTTCGAATCCGGGAACTCCGGATCAGTAGCCGAGCGCCTTAACCACGGAGCCACCGCGGCGGGTTGGCCGTCACAAAGATCACCATTTTGTCACGAACACCACGACAGCTGAGATCTTGGAGCTGGAGAGAATAAGCAGATTTCACTGCTGTACTCTGAATTGCCTTTTGATGTTCCTTGAAAGAATAGCATCAAAACGTGGGTCATATGAAGAAAAAAAAAAGGTTGGCGGTTTAGCATTGCTAAGCACGAAATATTGTGCGAAGGCACGTTTTGCAGGTGTACACCACCGCCACGTACCTCACTGCGCGACTGAGGCTTCCAATGACGCTGTGAGCCAGTTACACCTGCTACTCAGAGGCTTCACACACACAGACACACACCGCTGAATCTTGGGGCGTGTGGCTAGAAGTGCTTTCGCGCTAAAATCTTACCTAAATCCCCTTACTTTGTCCAGTGGAACGCGGCACAACGGATTGAGCAGCAGAGATAAGATTCTAAAGCGGGCATCCAGTGTGGAAAGTCGCTCCTCAGCTTAATACTTCTTATTTGTTGGCACCAAACATTTCGTCCCCTTCGCAACTCGCACAGCCTTCATCGTCGAAGAGGGGTGAGATGGTCACCCAAGCTAACGAAAAGCACTTGATTTTTTTTTTACTTGACAAGTGCGCCACATGGCATGGTGGTGGTGGTGAATGGGCTTTCATGGCGCATAAGTATCTGGGGCTGTCGGCGCTATCACGCGCCGAACACACGGATGGAAACATCTCACTGCTGTACTGGCGGACAACTAGTTTTTAAAGTGTTACAGTTTGTTAATCACATTTCCATCTTTTAAGAATATAACAACCCGCGATAAGTTTACTACATTAAAAAAGAGTGTGGGGATGTAGGATTCTGAATATTATCAGAAGTGCAGGCAAGTTTTGATCAGAAAGCTGCAGTTCGTCGGCACAGCGACTGTTCGCCAGCTGTCCACTTATCACAATCGCATTAACTGTTCCACCGTATATGCCTACCTCACCCGGGAAGCATTCGTGCACAGAAGCCGCCTCTGGGAACGTCCTCAAGTGACGCGCATCTCACACGTCCACTGAAGCGCCGTAGTAAGGACACTCGTCAGCTGTTGGCAGCTGTTTGTCACACCTCCGATGACGAACAGATGAGATTAAATTGGTTTATGGCTTGGTTTATGAGGGTTTAACGTCCCAAAGCGAGTCAGGTTATGAGGGACGCCGTAGTGAAGGGCTCCGGAAATTTCGACACCCTGGGGTTCTTTAACGTGCACAGAGACATGAGATTAGAGCCACCCCTGCCCGAATGCGGCAAACGCATACCTCTTCCTCCCGAGTGAGGCTACGAAGAGGACTGCAAACACGGAGGAATTAGTGCGCGTGCTCGCTGTACTAACGCCCTGGACTCAACGTTGTATCACACTGCTCCTTCCCATTGCGCCTGAGCACAGGTGGTCGTGCATCTGTACGCGAGTCTGTTAATGCCCTGTAGTACCCTGCAGAAATGTACCGAGGGGTGTTATTTTGCCCATCGCCCAGAGGCCTGGCGTACACTGGCGGGTGCAATGTGCAGGCCGCGAATAGAACTGATGAGTGCACCTTGCACCTCGTGGCGGCATATATTCAGGACTGGGAGAAAATTAACACTTTTCATGCATCCAGTGTTGCGGAAATTTCCTTTGGTGCATGGCTAATGTGCGCGTTCACGTAGTCGCCCGCTCGTGAGCGTGCAAACACCATTTATCACTCGGCTCAGCCTGGTAGCTATTCAACAGGCGCGCGACGTAAGCGGTTTCACTTATTGCGTCCGAAAGCTGCCGCCGTCGCTTATACAGTGCTCCAGCGCAGGAGTGGTGGTTCAGTTATCAGAAATATAGCAACGGCAACTAGTGTATAGGATCGGTTTTTGAACCCACAACACAGCGTGCGAATGCGAGATGCCAGGGACGGAGCTGAGAGTAGTCGCTTGAAGATGAGCATGGCGTTAAAATACGAATAGACTTCATAAAATATAGCGCGACTCAAGAAGAGGAATACAAATAAAGACGGAAAACAAACCAGCGCTTTCCCGCTCTCCTTGTCTTGAATTGCGCTATATTCTCGAAATCGTGTACACCGACTCGCCCAAACTACATCACAAAATGTGCAGCATCCCGCATATTAACGGGTAACTTTTTATCGCAGATGCTCCAGGAGGCGGTGTGGTTCGTCGCAACCACACACTAAAAAGTAAGGAGTAAAAAGGAAGAGGACACTTCACTGCCTTTTTACTCCCATATAGGCGTATTAGTGCTCAGAGTGTGTGCTCGGCTGACGCTCACGGACCGCAGGTGGGTTACCTGTGGGCAACCCTATAGGGGCGACTTCGAAGCGACGTCATCGGGCGAAGCACGGCACAGCGGACAGTCTCCATTAGACTCATTGCACGCGTCTGGATGACGGACAACGAAGGCGGGCGTAGCGCGACGCCCCCCGTCACTGTCAACCCGCATTAGCCTCGTACACGACATAGCGGTCTTCGGCGGACGACGCTTCGCGAATGTGAGGGGAAAAAGCTTGCACTGCCACTGCGGACTTGTCTGGTTCCTCATTTTTGCCGTAATAAATTGGTCCATCCCGCTTACATTAATTATTCGTTACTTTTTGTTGGTATTACGTACAGCTTCTGTGAGCTGCCTCTGGTGAAACGCGGCCGTGACGGCAAGAGGTGCGCCACCGCGGCTCGGAAAGTGGAAGCGTAAAAACGCAGGGGACTTTACTTGTCTTGCTCTAACAGAGAAAAATTGATAAACTTATTAGCGCGAGCGCTCTACTCTTCGGGGCACAACTTCCGATTTCGATGTGGATGAGAAAATGACCTTCAATGCCTCACAAGGTCAAACCGAACTTAACTGCGTGGTGGTATGGCCCAAGCTATGGTAATATGACCACGTCATTACATGACTATGACCTTGGTATTTGATTTGAAAAAAAACATGCTTAACAGAGCTTCCGCTCGTATAAATATGTTCAAGCCATGTTGAACCCCAGCCATTTTTTAATATAGAAAAGTCAGCATGATTATACAGAACGATTACATCTCGACGCATCAGAAATTCGGTGCTAAGGTTGTCCAGAGATTAACACTGCGCTTCTGATATATATATCATGCTGCAGACCTGGGCTATAATGCTCGCTATAGCTAACCAAGAACTAACGGCACCACCCCGCTGAATTGCGCGATAGAGCTGTCTGTTTCCTCAAACTTCATGGTGTTATAAAAATAAGACCTCGTCCGGCATGAAAGCGAATAAAACCTGCAACGATATGAGCCATAACTGTAAACAATCTCGCGTTAACAGGGAATCGCTCTTGTTACCGAGTATTTTACCACTCCACTTTCTCAGGGCTTTCATTTTTGTAAGGGCTTGTGCCACGAAAACCATTTTAAAATTCGATTCCGCGATTCCTGTCGCACAACAAGATCGGCGCCGATGCACGTCAATTCCGGTCATCAGAGTTCGTGCAGCTTGTCTACCGGCATCATCTACGATTGAATAAAGGCTCAGAAATTCTGTCTGTAGGATTGATTAGGAAGAAAAATCAGCCTTTAGAGTTCACCGCCTCTACAGGGTACCACCGTCAGCACGCTTAACACGAACGCTTGAGCGCGTATCTTCCACTGACATTAGCGCCGCTGGGTGTCGGCCGCTGGGTCTGAGACAATATCAGGGTGTAAGCAGGGCACGATCTGTCTCCAACCGCCGCAAACACACCGTGCACCATGGTCTGGGACCCAGCGCCCAGCGCTCAGGGGCTCTAATATCAGCGCAGGACGCGCAATCGAGCGTTCGTGTTAAGGGTTCTGACGGCGGTAATCAAAATCGCCAGCATTTCCTGCGCGTTTAACCAAACGGGAAGAAGCCTGAGGCACAGCATTAATTAACGAATTAGCACCGGTGTAAAGCGTGTAAGGAGGTTGCATGGGTTACCTGTTAGCAATTCAATAGCGTTATAAGCTGTTGATTTCTTTACCGGAACCGCCATCACTTCCGGGTTCGTGACATCAGTTTTCTCCAGCCAATGGGGAAATTTTGTGAGCGACGACAAATCCCCCCTCCCCCACGGTGAGGCCTTTAATACGGTAAAATTAATGACAAATTTCGAGGTACCCCTGGACCAAGTTTATTACCGCCATGAAAAGTGTTCAATAAAAAAAAAGAAAAAGCGTCGTTTCTCCTTTTTAAAACCTCCGAACTACGAACATACAAGCCATCAGACCCCAGGTGAAGGCGAGAGCGTTACCTCGAAAAAAAAACAAAAACACGCAGAATTGTCGCCCTAAACCGTACTGCGCTGGATATCCACCCTGGGCTTAGAACAAATGGTGAGGGACATAATAAAATAAAAATGAAGGTGATACCAATTCGGACCTACGATCCAGGATTAGGCAGTTTCTGGGTGGAGATGCATGCAGGATCTATTGGCTGTAGTGGCGAAACTGCATTGTTAATTGCGGCGAATCTGGCGACGGCAGTAAAACGAACCAGTGCGGACAGAAGGAGTGCCTCCCATCGTTACAAGGCCTGTTTCATCTGTAGCACGAAAAACGTGTGGCTTCACGTAAATCGTTTGTCATCTCAGGCCAGGACGACAGAAGAAAAGGCTTGCTAGGAAGTCCAACTGGTACCATCGGTCGACAGCTGTCACAACAAATGCAAACGCACCGTCACTGAAAAGTGATTAAAATTTTTGTGCTCCTAAAGAGCCAGTTGCTGCAGTAACCTCCGTGGGTTAGAGGGCTTTATACGATTTTCGCCGTTTTCGCTACGAGAAACCAAAAACAAAACGCTCACCTTTTTTAGATTTTTTGTTACTTATTGTTTGTGAGTAGATACACAATGCGCGCTCAAGGGGCAGAGGGCGGAATGCCTCACGAGGCGTCTATCCCCCTGAAGTTTAGCATAGCGCATGTGCATAAATGAAAACACTGCACAAACTTATGGAAGTACAATGGTGATTTGATCGCAGGAGGAAACAAAAGCGAACATTATCTGGAACATAATTATGAATGAAAACCCAAGTTCAGCCTATATATAACGAGAGACGCGTAAGAGGGAATATAGGAGTAGGCAGCTTCATACCGAACAAGTCAGCAAAAATGCAAACATTAAAAAAAACTGGAACGGGGAAAAAAAAGACATTCCGGGACGACGTCCCTTCACTCTGACAACGAAACAGAGAAGAGCTCGAAACAAACACACGCGTTCGATGCGGGCTGGCCTCCTATCTTTCCGGTGGCGGTAAAATGCTCGGTCGGACCTTCGAGATACAAGGTTGATACGCGGATGGCCTAGCCGACGTTAAGCCCCCCCCCCCCCCCCCCCCTCAAGCTAAACCAGTGCCGAACGAGACTGGGTCACCCAATAAAAGGGGGCCGGCTATACGACGACCGACAAGCGATGGGCGCGCGACACACAAGCACACAGACGCGCAATACATTCGTGTCTCTTCGAGTCGCGATTGCACGCCATCTTTTACTTCTCGGCGTTTGGCTGCTCCACCGAGGTCTTATGTGCTTGTTTCCTGTTTTCTTTTTATTTCCTTATCCTGTATACCATCCTCAGCATACTGCGGCTCCGAGCCTAACGCGGCTAAGGCAGCCGTTGCGGACTTAATGGCTGCCGCTGCTTTTCTGGCGGTTTGCACGGGGGCGTGGGTATTAGACCGCGCCGGTGCCGTAGCGATGGCGAACAGTCAATCCGTTTATCAAGGGGCTTGCGCAAAATTTGCTGCCGGGAGTCAATCTGGGGCGCGGGATCTGGATCGGCGCTCCATCCGGGGTCCGCCGCAGTTGGGGCGAAGGTCAAACAAACGCGGAAAGGCCGATAGGGAAAAGCCTCGGCTCTTCCGAGGGTTATAAACAGCCAGTTACGGGAAGAGTTCGCCCGTTTTCCGGGTGTCGGCTGAAGGGGCGCTTTGTCTCTAACGTGGTAGTAGAGTTCCGCGCGGCACTTGCTGTTTTTTCATTTTCTCACGCGTGCTTTCCCGTGTATTTGTTTACGGAAGCTTACGCAAGCGAATGCAGAGAAAACGAACAGCCTTGCTATAAGTGTAGAAATAATAGCATTCCGTTAAGGCGATTCTTTCTCCGAGCATTAAACACTGCACAGGCGGAGTAGTGGACCGTAGGCTTTTGCTCGTTTGTTGAAGTACAACATACAAAAATTAAGCTAGAGGAAACGACGCCGCTATGATGAAGTACGCGTATTCTACGCAGCTGTAAGTTTAGCCAGTGCTACCAGTAAGCGCGTTGCTAACAATTGCTGCAGATCTGCTTGCGTCGGCTTTAGTATTTAGTAATGATGCGTACCGTTTCTACTGATTACACGCTTTCGCAGGGCAGTAAGCGCGTGTACGATAAATTCCGTGGGTTACACTACACAGACGGTGCTGTTTACAAAGCTTGCTGTAATTGAACATCCAAGAGCAACAGTTAAGGGCCTTTCATTATTTTCTTATTGGCCATGCTGGTCCCGACAGCGACACACACACGTGTACAGAACAAAAGCCAAGGTTTTACCATTCCCATTACGAGTGGGCATTCCAGACTTCAGGCACCAATGATCAGTTTTAGATGCAAGCTAAGACCAAAGCACAGGGTTGGTCAAAAGCTGCCAGGCCACAGGGTCTGCTTTTCACCGGTATATCCTGGCACTTAAAATGCCGATAAATCTATCAAGGTTCTCAGAATTTGGGACGATACACCTTCTACCCTCTGCAGATATTTTAAGTTCCAGGGGGTGTCCTAACTGCCTGACTACGCTGCTCAAAAGCAGCCCTGTGGTATGGGAACTTTTGACCGACTCTGCATATTTGGCATTGAGAGTAGGAGGAAACGAAACAACAGGTGAGCTTTTCGGCATTATCCCCTAAAAGACGTTCAATGTCCTAGAGGTGACAACGAAATCCGTAACCTAATTTCTCCGGCCACCTCCGCTATGATAAAAAAAAGAGGACAATTCATCGTGCTCCATAATTGATAACAATTCGTGCCTGATGTTAAGAGCAGCTAAACGCGGTGACAAATGGAATTCTGTCCCAGGCAACGACTTCGCGCATTGTCCTCAGAATCTTTCTCTGGAAGCCACTGCACCAGCGGCGGAACTAAACACCAAGCCATACAATATGTCAATAAATTCAGACGGTGGGCGACTCAAATTGCCCGCGGAGCGAGGGACACGGATGCCTTACAACTAAAGGGCGGACCACGACACGAATGCCGATGGCGATGCTCGCAAATATGGGGAGTTACGCAAACTGCTCCTTCACTCGAGAACGGCCGGCGTGCCGAGTACACTGCAAATATGCACACACGCGTAAGTGCACAGTGGCACTATACCACGAGCGGGGAACCCGAAGCGGGGACCGCAAACACTGCGCAATGCATTCTCCAACAGCGCCTGGTTGTCCTCGAGACGTACGCAACGTAGGCGCAGCTCCAACGACAACGTTTCGCAAGGAAATATTAAACAGTGGGCGAAACACAACTTCCCCAGTGCGACGAACAGTGCACTGTTGCGTTGTGTCTGCTCCGTTAGCGGACCCAACGGGTAGCGAAGAGCCGATCGTCAGAAGTCGGGCAGCAGGCACTCGGGCATCGCGTTTGACGACGATGCAGAGACGAGTCGAGCAATAGAGAAAACTAACAGAGATTTATTTACATGGTGATCGAAGTGATTTCGGTCCCACAGTGAGCACTGCGGCTCGTTTTAAAGGGTCCCGTCTCCCCAGGTCCCTAGTTGGGGAACTTGGTTTAATGAAAAGCGTCCAATCACTACCCTTTTGGGTCACGTGCACTTTCTTCGGGAACCACCCACCGAGACGTCCCCGACACACCCTCGCCACTTCCTGCAGCAGCGATGACAAACACGAAAGGCGACCCAGGTGGAAGGAGCGAAAACAAGGCACAAGTCGAAGCAGCACTTGCGAACAGAGTTCCGCACAATGGAAGAGGAGGCGTCGTCAGAACGGCTGGTACACAGGTGGTGGGGCTCGCTGTAAACAACAGCAGCCGCGTCCGCCGCCGGGCACGGGCCACCCAACAGGACACCCAGACACACTCTCGCCGCCTCCGGCAACTGGTTGTAATGGGCTTTGCCACTTAGCGCACGACCCTCTCGGCGCCGCTTTCCCGATGCACACAATTGAAAACATACGCGCGCCGGGAACCCGAGGAAGCAGCTTGGAGCAGTTTGGCCAGACCAGCGGATGTCCGTCCGAAACCCACTGTCCCAAGGCTCGGGATATTTCGAAACGTAACAGCTTCTCCGGCGGCGTCCGAGATCCCGATGGACAAAGGTCGACAATCATTGTTCAGAGGGATAACTGGGGCGGATGGTGTTCACCATGTGCTTCACTGATGCTGGTACTCTGTTTCTTCAGGAAGTATCTGCAGCTCCCCTTTTTTTTCTCTCAAAATGACGGCTTCTTGTTCTCTGCAGGCCAGTTTACTTCCTAGGAAGGCAGCATCAGTTGAACAACACAGAAACCACAAATGCAAAGCAAGCAAGTGCCATGACTCTCTCCCTGAAATTTACCAGGCTTCTTTTCAACCAAAACGGTTTTAATCCTTGCACAATTACGCCAGCAATTGAAGCAACCTGAGCATTCTTCAAACATACAAACAAGAGTTCAAGATGCCCGATAAAAAAAAGTGATAGTACGCATAAGTCAGGAAAAAAAATGCACACAAGCCAGAATCTCCGAGACTATCAGTTACACTAAAAGCAGCGACTTAAGCCATCGGCATTGCCGTTCAATATACCTCTTTTGTACCGAACGTCAAAAGAGTATTGCTGCAGTGCGAGGCTCCAGCGGAGCAGTCGGCCGTTTTTAGGGGACATACTCTGCAACCACGTGATACCTACGATAGAGTACCCCGGACCTTTCTTGAAATAGCACATTTTTCTTTGCAACACCTTCTTCCTCCCGGCACCTAAGACTCTGCAGTGTGGAGTCTGCCCTTTGTTCAGCCATCAAGGACGATCGGTCCACCCCTAGCAATCTTTGCAGGCTATCAGATGCCGGTGTTATCAGAAGCTCACCAGAGGCCTCTTTAAGCTCCATACAATTTTTGCTACTTTCAGGCCTGCCCAGAATGTTTACTTCTTCAGTCGCCGTTGCGGGGACCTTTCCTGACGCGTCAGGAGGCTCACTTTCCACCGTACCAACGCTACTTGACGCTTCCAGCGGCATGGCCTCAGCGGCAATTTTTCGTGCTTTCGAGCGAGTTAGCGCGTAGACAGTCCCCTCCCCGAACACGAGGTCCTTCTGTCGCAGCAGTTGATCTGATCTGTTTGAAAACAGATAGGGGTACTGCATCGGCAGGCTGGCTGGCACGGCAGCCTCCGTATGAAGTACTCCAAAGGGGCCTTCAATGCTTATGTTAGCAAAAGGAAGGCACACGCTTTTGGCTTCCACCGCCTGTTTAATCCAGGCACACTCCCCGGTGAATTGCCCTGGCTCTACATACGATGGGTGGACTACGTCCATTGTAGCTGCCGAATCTCGCAGCACGCGACACGGCTTTCCATTCACTACAAGATCTCGGATGTAGGGCTCTAGAGGCTTCAAATTTTCCTCGTTGCTGTCCACTGACAAGCAAACAACTTTTGGGTTTTTGCACACCGCCGCCATATGTCCCGGCTTTTGGCAGTTATAGCACACCGGCGCCCGTCTCTTTTCAAATGCTTTCTTTTGGCGCTCTTCTGCTTCAGGTGCTTCCTCTTTTATCCCCGCGCCCTTTTCGGAAGATTCTACACTCCGTGCCTGCTCCTTCACTTTGAAAAGTTGCTCCCTCTCTCCAGATGCTTTCCTGTTCTGGTATTCTTTCTTGGGGCTTTCCTTTCTGTCGAGTGCACGGCGTGAGACGAACTCTTCCGCCAGGTCAGCTGCCTTCGAGACAGTCGTAACGTCTTGCCTGTCTTGCACCCAGTGCCTTATGTCTTCAGGCAACCGACGGTAGAACCGCTCGAGGCCGAAGCATTGCATCATTTTCTCGCTTTCGTCATACGCCTTAGCTTCTTTTAGCCATTCTCCCAGGTTAGCCATCAGCTTGTACGCGAAGTCTGGGTATGACTCATCCCTCTGCTTCTCGGCGTTGCGAAATTTTTGACGGAATGCCTCAGCTGACATTCTGTACTTTTTCAGCAGACTAGACTTCACTTTGTCGTAGTTGTCTGAATCTTCCTTACACAAGCGGGCAATCACATTGGCAGCCTCACCTGACAATAGAGTCAGCAAGCACTGTGGCCACGTTGCCCTGATAAACCCTGCCTTCTCGCACGTGCGCTCGAAGTTTACCAAAAACAGACCTATGTCCTCTCCTTTCCTATAAGGTTGCATGAGGTCTTTCATTCTGACCGACTTGGGCTCTCCTACGCTAGGTGCTATGCTCTCACCGCTTTCGTTTCGAGCCTTTAGCACCTCCAGTTCAAGACGCATAAGCTCAAGCGTTTTCTCTAAGCGTTTATCATTTCTCTGTTGTGCATCCCACTCTGATTTCTCTCTTTCCGCAATTAGCTCCAGACATTCTGAGAGCTCATCGTCGTCTGCCTCAAGTGCCTCGATAGCCGCGATGATGGCTGGCTTTCTTGTTTGGTCCCGAACATCCAAACCCAAATTTTTGGCCAACTCCAGCAAAAGCGGCTTTTTTAATGCTTTCAGATCCATGGCTGCCTCTAGAGCTTTAAGATTTTCACTTTACCAGGAAATATTTCAACTTACTTTGAAACAACATGTCAAAGATAGCCACAATATACAAAACCTTTGTAAGCTAACTAAGTACAAAGCCTGGTGAAACCTCAGTGAAGAAAATCCCAGCACTCACCGAACTGTGCAACCATGATCCCAGCGGAGTCGATCCCGACGCTGCCAACCAGTTGTTGCGTTGTGTCTGCTCCGTTAGCGGACCCAACGGGTAGCGAAGAGCCGATCGTCAGAAGTCGGGCAGCAGGCACTCGGGCATCGCGTTTGACGACGATGCAGAGACGAGTCGAGCAATAGAGAAAACTAACAGAGATTTATTTACATGGTGATCGAAGTGATTTCGGTCCCACAGTGAGCACTGCGGCTCGTTTTAAAGGGTCCCGTCTCCCCAGGTCCCTAGTTGGGGAACTTGGTTTAATGAAAAGCGTCCAATCACTACCCTTTTGGGTCACGTGCACTTTCTTCGGGAACCACCCACCGAGACGTCCCCGACACACCCTCGCCACTTCCTGCAGCAGCGATGACAAACACGAAAGGCGACCCAGGTGGAAGGAGCGAAAACAAGGCACAAGTCGAAGCAGCACTTGCGAACAGAGTTCCGCACAATGGAAGAGGAGGCGTCGTCAGAACGGCTGGTACACAGGTGGTGGGGCTCGCTGTAAACAACAGCAGCCGCGTCCGCCGCCGGGCACGGGCCACCCAACAGGACACCCAGACACACTCTCGCCGCCTCCGGCAACTGGTTGTAATGGGCTTTGCCACTTAGCGCACGACCCTCTCGGCGCCGCTTTCCCGATGCACACAATTGAAAACATACGCGCGCCGGGAACCCGAGGAAGCAGCTTGGAGCAGTTTGGCCAGACCAGCGGATGTCCGTCCGAAACCCACTGTCCCAAGGCTCGGGATATTTCGAAACGTAACAGCACCAAGGCGTCTAAAATTGTCTGCCTTTCGTGCTGCAGGGCGTCGACCGAACAACGGCCGACAGCAGCCTAATTGACTTTAAACCGTACTGCAGCGTCTTCAAACAGAGGCGTTAAATTTCGGGAAGTCGGGAGGCACAAAATGACGGCGCTGACACATGCACAGGACGTCTTGTCTACGTCTGGTCGGACACTTTGCCCCATCCGGTTTGTGCCGCTTATGTGGCAAGAACATGTCAACAACGTAACGTCACTGTGCTGTTCTGTCTTTGCTTTCAAGACACGAATTGACTAATTTAATTGATTTATGGGGGTTTAACTTCCCAAAGCAAGTCAGGCTATGAAGGACGCCGTATTGAAGGGCTCTGGGCTTTCGACCACCTGAGGTTCTTTAACGTGCAGTGATATCGCACCGTACACAGGCCTCTAGACTCTCACTTCCGCCTCCATTGAAATTCGACCGCTTCGGCCGGGATCGAACTCGCGTCTTTCGGGTGAGCAGCCGAGCGCCATAACCACTGAGCCATCGTGGCGGATCCGAAGGAGGAATTAGCCGGGCCAGTTGCTACATGACTTAAAATTAGCGCTGGTAATTTTAGCCGTGCCTTTGCTTGTAGCCGACGTCGTTGAATAAAATATCGTGGGACAAAAAGATACTATTCTCATTCCCGGAAACTGCGGAGCAAAAAAAAAGTGCAAATGTCAAAAGACCAAATACAGGCCAAACACCAATCTAATCAAACAGTTCAGCCTTATACTTTTGGTGACTGAAGAGGCCGACATCGGCAAAGAAGTCACTGCTCGCCAGAGAAAGGCATCCCCGAATCTTCCTTTTCGCGTTGCACTGGCAGGCCGACGCGCCGCCACACGCGGGACGAGGTCGGATTGCGCACGGCCGACCCGAGCCCAGCATTGATTCCCCTCGCATCTCGTTCTTGTCCGGCAGTTAGCTGTCCCGCCGAGCAGCCGCATTCCACATAATGCCGCCGACTACGCGCCGCGTCCTTGGTCACTTATTCACGACCACAGGCTGTCCGACAGAACCGGGGGAAAGTGACGACCACGGTATATGCAGGATAAAAAAAATAAATTAAACGACAAAAAGAGAGGCGACCGACCAGCAGCAGCAGCAGCTGGTCTCCTGTCCTCACCGTGCCCCCGACATAGACACGTCGTAAAAAATAATGCACGCAACAAGGGGCGAGGGAGTACGGAGCGCCCGTGGGGGAAAGGCGAGCAGTAAAGGGTACCGTACCAGCAACGAGCGCGGGGGCCCTGTATGGCGGGCCGCCATGATTTCCTGGGCGCGGCGGCCCATACGACGTCCCTTTTCGTTACTTCGTCGTCCGCAGTACCTTGGTAAGGTCCATTGGTTCTTTTTTCTTTCTGTCTTCTCTTTCCTGACCTTCTTTCTTTCTGCCTTTTTCCTATCTTTCCCTTTTCCTTTTCTGGATAGGAGCTTTGGCGACGGCTGGACACAACCACGCGGCTCGCACAGCGTGCCGGGCTCGAGCTCCTATCACCGACCCATGGCCGTCGCCGAGGCTGCACGCTCGGTGCGACGCGTCCCCGGGCACGAAACGGACATTCAGGGTTTTCTCGGCAGTGTCAGAGACTGTGGAGGTCGAGAAAAGAGAAAAGGAGCCGCACGGCGAACAACTAGGCCTAAGCTGTTCATGGTATTTATCTGCGGCTGTCCGAAAGCCATCTCCCGAAACGTCACGGTGGAAAACAGTGGATTCCTGTGCTCCGCATAACAGCACACTACCTCGATTGTTGGAAGGCGCTCTTGAGCAAGTCTTGTACTTTAACGCGTGGTGACTTGCTGCAGTTAAGAGGAAAATATGAACGCGGTAGCGTTAAGTGTCCCGTACAGTAGAAAACCAGGCGTAGTCGGCGTCGTCGTCGGCGGCGGCGTGATTGAAAAATAACCAAAGGAGGTTGCCCATCTTATATCTTAGGTCACGTGGCCTTGTGATGCAATTACGCTCTGCCTGCAGTGGCAGGTAGAAAACCAGCCCACCCAATTGCGAACAAACTGTCCACGGTGGCTGCTGGCAGTTAAATCAATTATTGGCCGCAAGACGTTGCTCGGAATGAGCAACCTGGGGATTCGCAAGCCCCACCAGTAGCTGTGTGTGTGGCGCATCTCATAAGCGCAGCACCGCTACTCCAGGATTGGTATGAGGACTCCCAATCAACCATGAATGTAAAGCGCAGAACGGCCAATTCCAATAACGCTATCCCGTCATACCTTTAAAGCGGAGCTTAAATGTCCCCCCCCCCCCCCTACCGGTTATTTCCGCGTTGCGGTTCATACAGGGAGACGCACTGTCCCAGTTTCCGTCATTACCACTGGCATTTGTCATAATAAGGTGCACCTAATGCATATTTTGCAAGCACAGATTCAAGATAAAAAACGGATAACTCTCTGGAGCCCCTTCGCATTGTATAATCAAAGCCAGCGTTCTGTACTGTTTTTGTAGATGTGCTTCATCTACCAATATTTGGTTTTCAGAAATTAAGTCTGTTTTCACTGCACGACAAAAAGCTGTATAAACGGCTGCGACGATCAAGGGCGACGATGAAGCTAGCTTAGACACGCGCAGCTAATAGCAACGAGCAAGACAGCTCAAAACTATGCTTCTCACATTGCGTGAAAGCTGCGAAGAAAAAATATATACTGAATATGAAGATATCGAAACAACCGCGCGTACAGTGCGCCGTCCGGCGCATTCTGAAGAGCCCATATGTGTGACGAACCATTAAATGACATGCCACAGCGCAGTAAACCCTTTGAAGTAAACAAAGGTTGAATCCTCACATGCTTATGGGGAAAGCTTGAAGCTAATGGCGCCTGTTATCTGGACCTCTAAATGCGGTGCATTCAATGACATTACCTGTGTTTCGAGCGAAGTATTTCCGTGTGTAAACATGCGCGTCACTTAAGCCCACGTTACGAGCCATTGCTAGCAGTTGCGAGCAGACGCCATTCCCAACCGCATGGTGCCTCCTCGTTTGGGCAGGCTGATAATCAAACTCACAACGCAAGGATAAGTGAACACGAATCGCCGCACCTGACTGGAATGCGTGTAACGGTGAGAGGCTTTGACGCGAGTACAAAAAGCGTGCTTTCAGGGCAGAAGGCCAAGTTGCAGTACAAAATATTATCTGATTAGCGCTCAGGTGACGATAAATATCAAAACAACAAGTCTCTTCAACAGAATCAGCCCTAATCATTAGTCCAGCCCACATTCAAGGCTAGCGCCACCCACACAAGCATTGGACGAAATTTGCCTGACAACTACACTTTCACGTTCTAGAACCTCTGAGATTACAAGCGCAGCAGTATGCTCATAACAGAATTTTTATGACTCGCAGCATGAAATGTCCGACCAAACACCGCCGGCACGGCCGTAGTTCACAGGGGTTTCGAAAAATAACATAGGCATGAGTGTATCTGGCTCCGCAAAGCTACATTTGCGAAGGCTAAGATGCACAGTGAAAGGCCTCGAATTAATTTCAAACACGAGATGCTTTCACACGCAGCGAAAAATTTCAAAGAGTGTTTTCGCATTAAACCTGGTGTGAACTCTATGAACTGCTCAGGGGCAAAAATAACCGGCAAGGATCCACCACGGAGGGTATACCTAGAAAACGAGTGAATGTACATAAAAGTGGGTAATGAAATACCTTCTTTCTCTCTCCTCTTATATCTCTCCTCAATCTCTTTGCCGCTTATATCTTTCTTCCCAGGGTTTCAGGACAAAATAATGACACAAAAATTCCTGGGTTTAAACAGAATTAAACGCTCATTGCGAAAAGCCAGTACACTGTTTTCGCCCTTGCAGGGTCAGAACTATACCTGGGCAAACAGGTATACAGGTACTCTACCTGTACAGCAGCGTCAAGGCGTTTGTGCACAGAGTAAAGAGTGCAAGATGCACAAATTGGACATAACCTTCGCGCAAGAAACCTGGCAGTACCGACAAGTTGTCAAGGAAACGCTGTCCATTTTACGCTTCCCTCACAAGCAGCATTTGTCCTTCACCTTTCCGGGAAAACCGGGATTTATCTCGCCTGCATCCACCACCAAACAAAAATCGAAAGATTCGAACACCATCCTTCAGAAACACAAAACGACAGTGGCGGTGGAACAGTGAAACGAACAGCGGCTCTGGTGTTTCGGTCTTGTAGTACTGTCTCAAGCAACCCTACCAGCTACCAACAAATCCAGCTCCAGCAAAGTAGGCCGCGGTATACCTTAACACGGGAGGTGTGCAGGCCAGCACAACTTTCATTAAGAAGCCTCTAACGCATCACGTACAGCAACGCACGTACGCACTTTGGCAAAAGTCCCCGGGCCACAGGACCTGCTCTTGTAGCTGAGCATTGACGAAAACCTCAAAGCTGAAAATCCGAGGAGGGTGCGCAGAGGTCTCACATTCAGAACCTAGACGGCTTTACAGGTGTCACAACTACCCGGTTAACTACTCGAAAGCAGGCCCTGTGGCATGGGGACCTTTGGCCAACTCTGTACGCACAGACGCCACGCATAAAACTACCTTTTATATAAGGGAGTGCCCTAGAGGACAGGATACTCCCTTTTTATTCCCATACAGGCGTATTTGTGCCCAGAGTGTACGAGCACAGTTCTTAACAATAAGGCAAGCGTTCCTAGATGACACGGAATGTTCCCGCACAACAAAAAGAAATCCCACGCCTACTCGAAAATCAGGCAGCCGCTTCGGCGACCGGCGGTGCCGCTTACTACGAGCACACCAGCTCTCAGCAATCACTCAGTCCTGAACCGCAATGTGTCACGAGCAGCATGATGAGAACTCGGAGCATAGCGCCAAGAGCCGCGCTCTTCTCCACATCGACGACGGCCGGGAAGGAGCCAAGAACGTGTCGAGGAAAGCCCCATGTGACAACGGGGAAGGGGACGGGGGGTTACAACACCGCAGGTGACGCCGACGCACAAATCACATTCGGCCTGCGTGACGTAAGCGCTTCGTCACCATTTTGGCGACGGGGACAGGCGAACGCCAGAAGAACCTCAAATAAGCGAAGATTTCATTTCAGAGAAGAACAGGCATGCTATCTTCGCTGCGGCAGAAACGCCGTGGATTTTGAATAACGCGCATACGGTGCCATCCAACAGGGGAGATTAGCGCCAAGGGATTGCAGCTCTTCCTCATCAAGCGAGAGGATGGGAACAAGTAGAGAGGACTAAATGAGAGAGAGAGGGCCGAGTGTGAGGGCGAGTGACGGGGCTCCTGATGCGGAGAGGAAGAGGAGGAGGGAGAACCAAGAGAGAGAGAAGGATGCCGTTTGACGGCCTCCGCTTTCCATTTCGTTCTTTTTTACCTCCGTTCCGGCGTCTGCGTGCTCGCGACGGCAACCTTGGGCCGCGGCCTAGAACCCGAACGGCGGGCGACGTTGGCGCTGGTCGCAGTGGTCGCTCGGGGTCCCTGCTGCTGCTGCTGCTGCTGCATTTGCTGCATGACGCCGCGAGCAACGCCTTCCGTCGTCGAAACCGGAGCGGAGCCAGAGAGGAGCCGGAGCCCCCGGGGGTGGAGCCGGAGCCGTGACTTGACGACGACGGTGACAACGTTCGGCAACGACGTACAGCGTCGGTTTCGTCGTCGAATGTCTCTTCTCAGAACGCGCGAAGGCTGTAGCGGCGGCGGCGCGACCGACCGTCCGTCGGTGCGCGGGCCCGGGTCGCGTCTTCGTCGGCCCGGCGCGCGGACACCGCTTGCACATAGCCGCACCCCCCCCCCCCCTTCCTTCGCGTCGGAACACGCCCTCTCTCCTCTCTTCCCACGCGTCCTGTACTATCGCGCACGGCCGCTCGCGTCTTTTCTTCCCCAACACGCCTTTCTGTTCGTTCCTTTTTTTCCCCTTCGTGTACAACATTCCTCTTTTTTCTCATTCTTCTTTTCTGTAGCAATACCCTTTTTTCTAGAGCCTTTTTTCTTTTCGCCATTGCTCCTATTTATACCCGCGTGCGTGTTTTCCCTTTCGCGCTCTATTCCCGAACCTTGAGCCCCGCGCAGTGTAAATGGGGAAAAAGAGATGAGTTTTTTTTCCCGCCGCGGGAAGTTTCGGGAAGCAGTGGATGTCAGGAAGCGCACGTACGTGCAAAGATCTTTCCGGTTAGCGTGACGAAGCCGTCAACGGTGATTCGGTGTTCACCGACGGTGAGCATGCCACATAAAAGCGGTTCACGACTTTGTACCGAGATACACATGCGATATACATGTACTATCAGCGTCAAATGAAATGCCAAGTCCAAAATAGGAAGATGTTAGGGAAGCAGAATACTACACTGCTTAATTTTCGGATCGAAGGCGTAAAGACCGCTCTCTGGAAGTGTTAATAAGTCACTCTGGCCACTAATATTCTTTATTGTTCGCGCTCGCGTTTCATTTCACGCTGATTGCACTCTGCTTCATGCTTTGTCTGCCACGGAACCAAGACGACAGCTCAAAAATTTGCGCTAACGCGAGTCCCTCCCTAAGCATACAGAACGCCACTATTAGTTCGAAATGACGAACTGGAAACAGTGCCCAGACAGAGGAAGCAATAATTGAAAGCGTCGTAATCAACCTGAAGTGCAATGTCGATTTCCGCCTTTTTATTTATACTGCGTCAGCTTTCCCGCAAATCCAACCTGCTGAGCTTCGACGCGTTGGCTACCAACAATCGCAAGCCCGGCCAGCGTCTATGGCTCTCCGACCGGTACACAGCGGCTCCTGCACATCACATCACAAGCTCGGCGTAGTCTTAGCCGCCGTGGGGGAACCCCATGCCTTTTGTCAAGCAACCATGAATAAATTCACAAAATTTGCGAAAGAACAGATTTCCTGGCGCGGTGGTGAAGTGGCCATGCTTGGACCTATGGCTTCGGGATTCTAACCGCACCTTCGTTTGAATGGCATTTTTCTATTCCGGTGAGGTTTAACAATATGTTGTTTTTTTTCTAAAATGTAACTCCCCTTTATAAGTGAGATGCCTTCCAGGCTCCGCGGTGTCAATTAGGTGAGCTTTTGGGTAGATTGCATCTTAAGGCAAAAAAATAAATTGTAGCTGCCAGCCATAGTAAAAAAACGTGCTTGTGCGGGCTAGTTTGTGTACGCGCCGCGGTGACTCAGTGGTTAGCGCGCTCGGCTACTGATCTGGAGTTCCCGGGTTCGAACCCGACCGCGGCGGCTGCGTTTCGATGGAGGCAAAACGCTAAGGCGCCCGTGTGCTGTGCTATGTCAGTGCACGTTAAAGATCCCCAGGTGGTCGAAATTATTCCGGAGCCCTCCACTACGGCACCTCTCTCTTCCTTTCTTCTTTAACTCCCCCTTAATCCCTTCACTTACGGCGCGGTTCAGGTGTCCAACGATGTATGAGACAGATACTGCGCCATTTCCTTTCCACAAAACCTATTATTATTATTATTATTATTATTATTATTATTATTATTATTATTATTATTATTATTATTATTATTATTATTATTATTATTATTATTATTATAGTTTGTGTCTGTCAAAGAAAGTAAAAAACTGAGCCACAATACGGGGGAATAAAGAGGACACGTAGAAGCTACTCCGTCACTTAGACATGTCCTCCGGCCTGCGCCTGTGGCGTCGTCTCTATATGTATTGAAGTAACAGTGTGTTTGCGACGATGCTTTTCATCGTTTAACGGTGTGGTGCACCGTTTGATGGCGCCCGCAGCGCCAGCGGCGTCAAAGACCTCTGCAACCACCGACATGGCGCTGCAGACGCACGCAATGCCCGACATTTGTTACTGGCGCACGGAGTTCAGTGTGGACAGGGATAAATAAATAAATAGGACGAAAGAAAAGGTCCGGCATGAAATGAAAAATACAGCCACTCGTTGCTGTTATCTGTTCCGTCCGTCCGTTCACCGAGCTTGCAAACAAGCTCGTAATTGCTTTCGACATGCAAAAAAAAAAAGCCATTTGTGAGGTTGTCTGTGTTGATATTTGGTCACAAAAGACCGACACTGTCCGACTCCTGCAGAGCACTTGGGCTGCTGCAGCGCTTCAACTTATTATTATTATTTTGTTTTTTAGTTGGTGATTTGCCGAACATTTTCAAAATGCCTTCCCTAGTGCTGATTTTCGGTTTCACCCTCGTCGCAGGCAGCTTCTCCGCACGCACCAATGTATAATGACAGAAGCTCCTTCGCGAAAGCAGGGCTGAGCTCGAGAGAATACTAAGAGCGCTGCATAAACGCGGCAGACAAGCACAAAACAAGACACCGGAACCGGCCTCAAACCGAAAATTTACAACTTGTGTCGTAAACTCTATAGGGACCACAAACAAAAAGACAAAGGAAAAAAAGCGGAAAACAAAAAGAGGAAGAATTAATGCGAAATAAGAGGACGGCGCATTAGGCGCAGCGCATTCTAGCTACTTCTATTCAAACACCCGATTTCTTTACCGATCAGATGTACGGATGAGTGCTCAATCTGTGCATCTGTTCGTTCGTTTGGTGAATAAAGAAAGGCATAAATGTATACGCAGGAGCGGGCATGCACGTTCTCTTATAAGGCAACTAAGGCAGCCGTCTTGTTCTATTTATTGCTTTTCATTTCCTTCTTTCTTCAAATTTTTTTCTTCTCTAATTCTTTCCGCAAACCACGGTAGCGATATAATTAAGAGATTTCCTCACTAAGGCAGCGCTTTTGCTGTCTCATTCTGCTTCGTATATAATTCGATTGAGTAGCAGTGTTTTGCATCTGAATTACGTACCAAGTCTGCCAAGAAAAAAAAAATAACCCTTGGTCGCAGCTCATGCCAACCTACTTTCCCCATGTCTCGCAAAATGTTCCCAACCGAGCATAAAGACAGAGAGAGAATAAACATCGAGAAAGAATGTCCCTTCATTTAGGCCCTACTACCTTCCTCTTCCACGTAATGACTACTGTCTTCCTACAAGATGACACGTTCATCAATGAATGGTGGGCAGGACTTCGAAGCCATATATCTTCTAGTTTTGTTGAGTACAAGAAAAGTGCGAGTTGCAACACGCTGCACTCCTAGTTCACTGTCATCTCTATAATAAGCGACGTGTACGACATATCACGCGTCGGAAAATTCAGGGACGGTGTATTGGATTCACTGCGCTTCATATTGCTTACTTTAAGTTCCTTAAAGTGAAAACAGAGGACGGCGCAGATTCAGCTTCAGCGTGACAGCGATAAAAAAAGAAACATATGGCAAAATTATTTGTTGTCATAATAGAACTCCACGTTTAACCTAGTGATGTACTGCTTTACAATGTAAATAAGTGGTGGGGGGGGGGGGGGGGGGGACAAGCAGTTTATATTATAATAATAGGCTCGTTTTCTCTTGTCCAGTGCTATAATAGACAGCATAAGCTTGTATTTATTTCTCTTTACAGAGCGCCTCTCTTGTTCCTTTCTTGTGATCCAGTCATTGTATGCTCTAACCTTAACATTAAGGTTAATCCTTTGTCCTAAGCTAAATCCTTAGATTAAGGTTAAACTTATTCTATGGTTAATCCTTAGATTAACCTGGGCTAATTGACGAAAGATTAACCCAGAGAAATCGGCCTTTTGTTCTACCCTATTATAGTGGTCCACTACTCCGATATCCGCGTTTAGGAAACCAATAAGCGTGCATGACGTGTACTGTGCCAAAGGTATCCGGCCTAATAAGACTCGTTTTCGAACTCCGAAGCCCAGCAGGGTAAGCAGGGCTACCAGCATCGTCGCCCTTGTCGTGCATACTCCCTCCCGCAGTGACTCATGCGCTCTGAGGTCATGGGCCCGTGTTTTTGTTCAGGCAACGTTGAAAAAACAAAATAAAATAGAATGTGTTTCACGCGGCACCAACCCAGCCGCCCTCAGCGGTGAGGTCACCACAACGACACCTAGAACCGCCTGCTTGCTGAGGCGCCGACAAAGCGGTGACCTGTCGCCGCAAGAGTGACAGACAGCCCGCTGCTGGCGACCTGGGTAGTTCGGCTGCCCCGTTGCCGCACCGGTCACGTGCACAGGCTCGGGTTTAGTGCACTCCCAACACACACCGAGCAACTTCCGGCGGAAGCGAGTGCAGTCTGGCGCAAGCGTGGCGTGTTTGTTCAAGAAACACGCGCTGCGAATGCGCGTCTCTGAGCGCTCGAATAGACCGGAACGACGACAGAACAAAGGCGGCGGCTTACGTCGTCTTCGTATAGGGCGACACGGAAAGAGACCACACACCAGTCGCTATTTCGGGTCGAGATCTCGGGGATCTCGCGTGTCGGGTGTAGCTCTGATGACGCGGCGCGACAAATTTAAACGGGCGCGTCCCCCTCGGCATATGGGCGAAGGGGTCGCTAGCGCGCTCCACCGCAAAAGTGTGACGCCAGGTGCGGGATGTTCTCGAAGCCCCGGCGACGCGCAACACGACAGGCGACGCGGTTTCGAATCGTTTTCGAGGTATTGAGTAACGCGCATTTCCCACGGCGTCGCTATTGAAGCACCAGAGTGGCGACAGCCATTAGGGAAAGGAGGAAGCTGCCGTTGCTGGCACACAATTTCCGTGCGAAAGCACTACTTAATGGGCAGGAGGAGGAGGATAAACTTTATTTTCGTCGACCAAGGTAGCAGCTGGTGTGGGGTTATAGCCCCATCAAGTGGCCATGAGCCCGTGGCGTTCGGCGACTTCTAGGGCTCTTGTCACAACACGGGTCTGTGTGTCCGAGTCAGAACTGAGCAATGCGGCTTCCCACTGGTCTGGATTCGAGAGCTGCAAAGCTCGCGAAGGGGAGTCCTGGGGCAAGCCCAGAGTATGTGGGATAGAGTGGCATGTCGGCCACATAGTTGACAGGAGGGAGAGTTGACCCCAGGGTATTTGCGGGCATATATCGCGGGGTTGGGGAAGGTGTTCGTTTGGAGTTGCCTCCACGCAACCTCTTGGGGTTTGGTTAGAGAAATATGTGCGGGGGAATATAGAAGTCTACCTAAACGGTAGTGCATGATTATGTCACGAAATGTAACCATACAATCTCTCGCCGTCCGCAGGACGGGCGACAACACATCCCGGTCGACGAATCCTCGGGCATGATTGTGGGCCGCCTCGTTCCCTGGATGGGATGAGTGCGCAGGGACCCAGATCAATTGGATCGGGCGGAGTTGGTCTTTGGCGGAGCGGAGGAGAGATAGGGTGACGGGGGAGACCCGGCCTTTAGCAAAATTACGAATCACTGATTTAGAGTCGCTGAAGATGGTTTCTGCAGAGGTGGAAGCCATCGCCAAGGCTATGGCCGCCTCCTCGGCCTCTTCATGCGATATGACAGGAATGGAGCGCGCAACCAACGGCCGTCCACAGTAGTTTACAACCGCAAGCGAAAAAGCATCGCGATTATAGTGTTCGGCGGCGTCGACGTAGACCGAGCTGTGAAATACTTTTTATGCAGAGACTTAGCCCTGTCCTTGCGGCGAGCGACATGATACTCTGGGTGCATGTTTTTCGGGAGAGGGGTAACGATAAGGTTGCTGTGGATATGGAACGGAAACTGGGCCTTGTCGGCGATGATCGTTTCGAAGCTTATTCCAAGCTTGTCGAGTATGTCAGGCCCCGTGGAGGTGTGGGTGAGACGCTCGTACTGAGCGGTGAGATGAACTTCCGAGAGCTCCGTCACAGTGTTGTAGACCCCTAATGACAGTAGTTTATACGTGGGGGTCCGGTGGGGAAGATGGAGAGCCGCCTTGTATGCCTGTCTAATAAGGCAGTCAACGTGGTCCCGTTCCTGGCAGCTAAGGTAGAGGTAAGGGAGGGTGTATGTGAGGCGACTGATAACAAACGCCTGAACAAGACGTCGGAGGTCAGCCTCTCGCATGCCTTTATGTTTATTAGCAATGCGACGAATTAGACGAATCGTCTGCGAGACAGAGACTGTGCGTTTAGCCAGAGTGTCGGTGTTTCTCCGATTGCACTGGATGAGAAGCCCCAATACCCTAACGGTGGATACTTCGCGTATGGGTTGGACACTAGCAGTAATGCAGATGGGAGGATGGCCGTGGAGGCCGGGATGACCTCGAATGAGCAGCAGCTCGGACTTCTGAGGTGAGCACGAGAGGTCGGCTCCGGCTACGTGGCGCTCAATGACATCCACCGCTTGTTGAAGTGTGGATTCAACCTCAGCATCGTTGCCTGCTGAAACCCAGACGGTGATGTCGTCTGCGTATAAGGTATGTAATAGCCGGGGGATGGCGTCTAATGGAAAAGCAAGTTGTTGGGCGAGTTGGTGACGATCTTCCGTAGTTACAGCGCGAAAGACAGGACAAGAAAGGACGACAGAACACAGCGCTGTGTTCTTTCGTCCTCTCTTGTCCTGTCTTTCGCGCTGTAACTACGGAAGACTACTTAACGGGGTCAAACCCAACCACGAACCTTGTGTGAAGAATCGGAGTAACTCGAATAAGCTCGGGATACTTTGGAGGAGCGTCGCGCAAGCTGCAGGCAGCGGGTGGAAGCTGCGGTAAGTTCGCAGGAGCGTCGCGCCAGCTGTAGCCAGTCGGAGGAGGGCATCGCGCAAGCTGCCGCCGAGTGGTGCGAGGGTGTGAAGATGAAGAGCGAGAAACGCGGTTGTCTGTACAAGCAGATGCCAGAGAGAAGAGGCGTAAAGTGAACGCATATGCTTTCGCACGTTTACTCTGACTAATTAGGTTAACAGCCTGCCAATGTTTTTTTTTTCTGTTTCAGTAAAAAAAAAAACGTTTGCAACCTGCTAGTGCAACCAGCTACTGCTTGTCGCACAAACGAACAAAAACCAGCCGCGCTGGCTAAACGGCATTGGCGTTCGGCGGCTGAGCCCAAGGACGCGGGATCGAATCCCAGTCGCGGAGGCCGCATTTCGATGGCGGCGAAGTCCAAAATATGTCCTTGTGCAGGGCTATGTCAGTGAACATTAAAGAGCCCCAGCTCGCACCAATTCCATTTCCCCTCGGTGCTATAGCTTTATGAATGCCACTAAGGAATGCTCTACAGTCACTAAGTCTTCGCAGCACTCGTGTACGAGTTTCCCTTTCCTCGAGATGTTAAAATAATGCGTACATGCAGTGGGCGTACCCAATGCTTATAGGCGACACTGAACTACCCAACTGAGGCGCTCTCGCTGTGCGCCTGATTTCTATACTTATAAAAATAAGCTTCGCTGGTTTGGTTACTTGTTTGCTTCGTTGTCCCATTTACTTCGCCCCTGCTGTCAAGGTTTGTGTAGTCTTATGATTTACGCTGTTCTTTCAGCGCGCATTCGCTCCTTCCGTAATAATTCCACGAGCTCGTGCTGCACACGCATCTGCTCTCTGTTCCACACTCATCCATTCTATATCCTACTGAATATTTCTCTTTTCGAAAACTAGCAAATATTCAGGCGCGACGTTAACACGAACGTTGAGCTTAGACCAGATCGTTTTTTTTTTTTCGTAGTACCGCTGAATGCTGGTTGATACTGAACATGAGACAATTTAAAACCCTTTCTATGTTTTAAACATTGGCTTTCTTTAGCTTAGGCCTAAGCGGATAGCGTTCAGGGCGCTTGGTCAAAGGACCACTTTGCACAGGGATCATACGGCGAAAAAACTGAGTAAAACTGGACGTCGCAAGCGCCAGTATTATTTTATTTTCAAGTAAACCTGTATCCTTTTCTCCTTTATACTTTTCTAGTCGTATAATCGTGAGCCTGAGCAAATTTCTCAATTTCGATAAAAGATACGCCATTAAAAATTCCAAGCCTGCCGAACTGGTCATATATAGGCAGTTAATGAAAACTGCCTAAGCATCCTAACGAATCTGTTGGACGAAATTCGGCCAGTCGGCCCGATCGAGTACTTGTTCGTCCATTCATTCGCCTACTGACTGTATGCCCTGCTCGCTAAAATGTCCTTCGCATAGCTTTTTTCCTTCTACGAGTGGGTCACCAGCCCGCTTGTCGAATATGCCATCGCAGACTGTCCAGACTCGGCGGTAAGTGTTCAAAACCTTCTTCTGCGACTCCCACGACTTCCCGTACGACGCACTAATTGAGTTAAATTACGGAGCCCAAATCTGTCTCGTCCAGTTTCTTCACGAGGAGCCAATGGAATCTGTTTTGAAATGATCAAATTCTGGAATTAAGAACATAAGGAAGTAGTTTACACCAAATTTATTTTTGTACATCGCGAACACTAAGGAGGGTAAAATTCAAGTTTAAAGTTAGTGCGGCTTAGATAACTGATGCAGCAGTCCACCCGCACAAGAAGCTGGCTCTAAACAAGGTCATTTCCAACAACGTCTGTCTCTAGGCAACGATGCCTTAAATAAGAGCGGTCACAAGAGGCAATCGCCTGCAGGTGTATCACAGGTTTCTGTAGGTGTTCATCTTTTATAAGGTCACTTTAGTAGGGAAACAAGGGTTCTAACTGACCGCTAAGAATGCAAATTACTAGGCGGCCGACAACAGTGCTTAAGAAATTGCTGCCAAGTAATTCTCATGTCCGCATCACCACACCAGCATGGAAAGCGTCAAAACAAGAACCATCGGCATAAACAAATTTTGGCGATGCTCATATTCCAATAACCTTACACAAACAAAGCAGTACTGAGAATATAATTGTCGTCAGTGACCGAGCTAAACATTTAAGATCGAGGACACTTAATGCCCACCTCGAATACGAATCTCACGCAAGCTGCCTTCGTCCTTTAAGTCTCCAGGATAGACCTGGAGATTTTGTACACTAGACCGGTAGAGGGTACACGTATGTCCCGTCGCAATATGCTCTCTCAGGGGCGCCTAATACGAGACGACAAAACAGGACGGCACTAGCGGCAAAGACGCCCGTACCTTGGCAAACGAGTGGTCCCACTGGGCGAGGTCATCGAACCGCGAGGGACAAACAGGTGCCGCGGACGAGCATATTGTTTCACCGGCGGGGTCAACATGTGCGCCGACAGCCATACATACAGGGCCGGCTGGAACAAAGGCAAACAGCTGCAGATGGAGTCACAAGAAAAGGGCCCCAGAAAAGGAACGCGCGCCAGGATAAGCGGCGAGCGGGTCCAATTTGTGCAGAGGAAATGACTCCATTTCCGATGCATGGAGCTCCACCGCAGGCTGCGGCAGGGAAGGGGGGGGGGGGGGGGGCGAAGCGGAAGACCGTTTGTCAACTCGAGGCACGGGGCACCACGGTCAGGGAGATACGCCTCGTGTCGTTTTTGCTTCGAGACATGGTGCTGAGGTCGAGGTTGCGAGACGTGGCCTCATTACGGAATATTCGCACGACGAAACCAGGTTCCTAAAGGCAGAATGAAAGGAACTGTTTTCACAAATTTTCGGGAAAGCAAGATCCACTCGTAGGCAATACATAGCGGCGGACTTTCTTCCCACGCTAATCCCCTTCCGTGTTTTGCATATAAACTTAAACCGCGCTCCGCGCAGAAGACAGCTCCCAATTAGGAAATGAGAACTCGTGGACTTATTCAAGAAGATCTTATAAAGTTCCACTTTGCCACCGTTTCACCGCCTCCTCCCTGAAGCCTAATAGCCGGCGTTACACGTGCCGGCATCGTTGTAATCCTCGCAAAGCCACCCCTAAAACATACGCGCTGTAAGCTTCCGTTCGCTACACGCGTATAGGACGTAGAGTGCGCTTCGCGTCCGCGCTGGAAGCAGCTCAACAGCCGGTAGCGTCTCGTGCGCACTCCGTACAATTCATCTCGGCCAGAGTAATGAGGGCCTTCTGTTCGAACCGCATGGACAAAATGTCAGACACGCTTCGCGATGAAATTTCCACACTCATGGAGGCTGAACCAGGCCTCCCATTGTTCCTAGTGAAGCCTTTTACATAGTGTGAAAGCACTTACACGCTCACCAACACCGATGAATAATTTTGTCATTTCTGGATCTTTGCATCTTGAGCTTTGGCCCAGCAACAGCGACGCCACGTTAAGTTAAAAAGAAATTAAATCAATATCCACGACTGGGAGTCGAACCCGAGGCGACGCGAAGAGATCAGCATTGCAGGCCGCTGTGAGAGAGCACTAGGCTATCGCCACAGTTGTTGTTGTGCTTATTGCATGGATGTACACCCGCCCCGAGAGGCTTCAAGCAAGACTTAACCAGATCGCACCCCGCAAGCCGTCATACACAATCACACCAGCATACTGCTCTCACTTTGCTTGCACATCGACATTCCCGGAGACATACACATGCATCGAGTAAAGGAAGCCGATCCTGCGATGCATATAGCCCCCGCTCTCTGTTCAGAGAGCAGTGTGCTCTCTGAACAGAGACTTCGATGAACGCGGCGGCTCGGCGTGCCGATCTGTCATAGGGCTCTTCCACAGGCTGAACAGTCCTTTGAGAAATAAAAGATCATATGGAACCACAGAACCTTCCACTGCCGCAGCCGGACACGCCTCGTGTTAAACTGAAACACACTCTCGAGCTGTGCACTGCACACCGTCGTCTTTGATTACTAATACTGAAATGAACCTAATATTCACGCTTTGAGCTATGTGGAGGTAGTGACAGACAGATGTGCGCTGCATGCGTTGGCGTGGTCAACGTTGTGCCTGAAGCACGGCACTACAACAACACGCACCGCAGCAGAGGCCAAATGGTTGAGCATCCGCTTCACATGCCGGAGGTGCGGGGTTCGATACCCAGTGCCGCCGGATATCCACTGGTGATGCAAAGGGTGCAAGCTTTCCCCTGGCCTGGTGCTCAGCTTATCTGGGGCGAAATGCTTGAAAAATATGTCTTTGACCCGACCTTGAGTAGTCGAAAAATACCTTGTGCCAGTGGAAACCTGAACGGCGCTTTCAGGTACGTGGCCCTTGCTCTCCCGCTACAATCGGTTTAACCAAGTTAAAACTCTGACACTTTTCATTTACTAGCAAAAAAAAAATGCAACAATACAAAGTATAGTATCCGGAGTTCATTTACTTTCTTAAGCTTCGAGTTCAGCGTATTTTTTTCCATGTGTGCGCTACGCGATAAGGAGGTATTGACTGGTTCAAATTTGTCATTTATTGAAACATCCGCACAGTGCGGAAATTGGCGACATATTTCATTATGTATACGGCGATAGCGAAATGTGATATGTTTTACAATTTCTGAAAATGTCTCCTTTCGGCTCATAGGTCTACACTGTTGTGTGTAAGCTACAGTTACTAATACTTATAAGCTGACTGCATGCGATTCAGTGTATAATGTGGCACAGGCTGTAAAGGGCATAAATCCACATTTCAGCAATTCACGTGCCACAGAAGCAAACAGTTCTTCCGAGTTTTTGATACACTCGAAACCATAACAGCCCGAACTAGAGAAGCGTTATTTTCTGCTCGCTAAGGATAAGTCGTAAATAATTCTTTTTCTTGGCAGAAGATTTCCCATCAGAAAGTAAACGAACCATACAAGCGTTAATTTATGCTCGGTAGATTAACGCCCAGGATAAGCGGTAAAAAATTCAATTTCTTGGCAGAGAAAATTCTTTTTCTCTCATCAGAAAGTAAACGAACCATGATTTGCAACAGCTGCAACTGCAACAAGTGACCGAACCAATTGTGTTTCGGCATTGAAGTTTGGTAGTCATTGAAAATGTCGGACAACGAAAACTGAAGACAATTTCGAAAAGCCTTAGTTATGAAAATGCCATTCATTAACAATCAGGTAACTAACATTAAAAAAAATGAATGCATCCAGTATTCAACTCTTGGCCAGCCCTATAGCTAGGCAAAACTAACTCATTAAGTTTTGATTTCAATTCAATTTAATCGCTACAAACGCGTCCATAATGGTCATTCTGCGTACTAGGCGCCTGCAAAGTTGGCTTGTTCATATGCACGCCAAATGTTCATATTTTGTGTGTGCTCTAAATGAATGTGCTGGTCTCGCATTGCTCTTAAACTAAGTCGGTCGCCAGTAATCATAAACGAGCATCATTCATCTGCGGGGTTCAAAGCACAACCGACAGCTATTTACGCAGCTGTGTTAAATATTACAAGCCACAATGTGTGCATTGCAACTAGAATGGTGGGTATACAGCTACGTTTGGCAAGGACTCGATAAATGTGTAAAAAAGGACACTGCTTGCAACTTTGCATTTTTAATAATAATAATTGGTTTTGGGGGAAAGGAAATGGCGCAGTACCTGTCTCATATATCGTTGGAGACCTGAACAGCGCCGTGAGGGAAGGGATAAAGGAGGGAGTGAAAGAAGAAAGGAAGAAAGGGATGCCGTAGTGGAGGGCTCCGGAATAATTTCGACCACCTGGGGATCTTTAACGTGCACTCACATCGCACAGCACGCGGGCGCCTTAGCGTTTTGCTTCCATAAAAACGCAGCAGCCGCGGTCGGGTTCGAACCCGGGAACTTCTGCATTTTTCGGAAAGGTATTTTAAGTCAGCTCATTTTCGGTTTCAGTTTTATGGGATTTAACGTCCCGAAGCGACTCAGGTTATAAGGGACGCAGTAGTAGACGGCACCGGATAACTTCGGACACCTGGGGTTCTTTAACGTGCAGTGACGTCGCAATGTACACGGGCCCCTAGAATTTCGCCTCCATCGAAATTCGACCGCCGCGGCTGGGACCGAACCCGCGTCTTTCGGGTCAGCAGCCGAGCACCATAACCACTGAGTCACCGCGGCGGCAGCTCCCACTGGTGTTTTAATTCAAGTACCGTACAAGTCCAATGTCTCAATAACCTACGAAGCGAAAAACAAAAGGCGAATTTGAACCCTTCCAACCGGATACCCTGTCCCAGGCATAGGCCTTTCAGCGTAGATGTAGCTCCACCGAGTCGCAACGATATACAGCGGAGGAATCTGTGGTGCCACCACGCACCACCGGATACTCGCAACCCTGAGACGCCGGCTAAAGCAGCCATAAGAAACAGCAGTGGCACATCGGGACGATCACAAGACGCAGCGCGGACGGCTGGGACCGCGAGGGCAGAGGAGAAGGCTGAGGGTTAATCAGGCATACCTAATGACGCGCTGTCGCCACACAACAGCGCGACAGATGCATCAAAGAGGCGCCTTGAGCGGCTGCAACCCCCCGCCAAGACTGCCAAGGGCTGCGCGGTTCGCGCCATAAAGCAGACCCCCAGTTGGCTGCGATGAGCCCAGATCTGGTACGAGTGGACTGGTTTCGCCGCCAGTTTCACCGTGCCATTCTTGCTGCACAGGTTCCCGGTGGCTGCAGCATCCCTTACAAAGAAATTTTTATAGTCTACAAACTGTCCATAGACAATTGTCCATAATGTCTTCAGACTGTCTATAGACAAATAATACAGACGAGTATATGAAGAAAACAAATCCCATAGGCTATAAAAATCATAGAAAAAGGGAGGATTGTTGGGCCAGTTGGTTCATGATTCAAGACTGAAAACGGCGCGAAAAACGGGACAAGATAGAGAGAAGCAACACACACAGCACCGAACTTACAACTGAGTGTATTTCATGCGAGAGAGCAATAAATACAGGAAGTACACATAAAAAACTAAAAGAACACCATGATATAAGATTGATACTATTGCAGGTCAATATCTAAAAAGGCTATCTCTTTTCTCGATAAGCGAGAGAGACGGCACGCTCAAGCACTTGTCACCTCTCGTGTGGATGACGAAAGCTTCATACAGTTCTCGTTTTTGTTTGCTTGCGTACGTGCGCAACACTTTGCTTTTGTTGAACTGGGGAGTGCATTTGCATGTTGTCACATGCTTGGCGAGTGGGATCCCTCTGCCCACACTGACATCATTAGCGTGCTCTCTTAATCTGTCATTTAAGCAGTGGCCAGTCTGGCCAACATAAGTGGCACCGCATGACAGTGGGATTTCATAGGTCACCTTGCTTTGGCAGTCAACATATTGCGTCACGTGTTTACTGCAGCAGGACCCTCGCTTTTTCTCTGCCCGAGGCGGTGTTCGTGTAGTGTTTTCGGCAAAAAACAAATTGCGCAGGCTGTGCGGGAAAGTAAACGGGGCAGAGAGAAAGCGAGGATTCTGCAGCACTAAGCACGTGACGCAATATGTTGACTGCCAAAGCAAGGTGATCTATGAAATCCCACTGTCATGCGGTGCCACTTATGCTGGCCAGACTGGCCGCTGCTTAAATGACAGATTAAGAGAGCACGCTAATGATGTCATTGCAGGCAGAGGGATCACACTCGCCAAGCATGTGACAACATGCAAATGCACTCCCCAGTTCAACAAAAGCAAAGTGTTGCGCACGTACGCAAGCAAACAAAAACGAGAACTATACGAAGCTTTCGTCATCCACACGAGAGGTGACAAGTGCTTGAGCGTGCCGTCTCTTCGCTTATCGAGAAAAGAGATAGCCTTTTTAGATATTGACCTGCAATAGTATCAATCTTATATCATGGTGTTCTTTTAGTTTTTTATGTGTACTTCCTATATTTATTGCGCTCTCGCATGAAATACACTCAGTTGTAAGTTCGGTGCTGTGTGTGTTGCTTCTCTCTATCTTGTCCCGTTTTTCGCGCCGTTTTCAGTCCTGAGTCTTGAAAAATCATAGGCGTATGGCTAACACTTTTAGTAGACTTTTGTGTATAAAAAGTATATAGACCATGAATAGACAAAAGTGAATATTTATAGGAAAGCAACCGAGTCTATAAGAAGTCTACAGAAAATCAATAGATCACATTTATAAGGGGAAGCTGGTGTGATATAACTGAGCACAGGAGGCGAAAGCACGGATATTTTTACAACCAAACCGTTTCAACTGCCGTTACTACAGCACTCCGGATAAAAGTGAACGCTTCAACTAAAAGAATTGCTGAATAGTTGCGTCTAACTTTGTTCATCATCACGCAGAAAAGATGGGTGGAGTTCCGCTCAGTAGTAAGTTTGGATAGCAGACATTCGCAGTCACAACTGAAAAAAAAAAACCAAATGCGAAGAACCGAGCCACAGAGCGCTCGTCGACGTGTTACAATATTTAGTAAAGGAAACTTGAAAAGTTCGAAAGGAAATATAAAATATGCATTGAAAATATAACCCCTTCGTGTGGAAGTCTCGGATTGTCCTGTAGGGTCTTTCTGCGTGCGTGTTTACGTTTGTAAATGAAGTAAACTAGCCAGACTATAAATCGTTCATCTATTTCAAAAACTGCCTTACCAACGAACTGCGCCCTAGTGTGTGAGCCAAGAACAATATGCAGAGCCTAAACTTGCGGCTAAAAACAACAGCATGGTGGCAACTGGTTTTTGTTTCCGAGTGACCTCCAAAATAAGAACAGCGGTACAAACAAACATCGACCACAATGTATGCCTGCAGAAATAGGGTGTATACATGATCAGGGGACGAGATCAAATCTGCCTTCCCGACATCTATCCAACGTTTCTTCGCCTTCGAGGTTCGGTATTCGTGTGCGGCGACGCGTCCGGCAGCCATGCTATTGAGGGTAAAATGCGCACAGTTTGGAAGACTTGAGGCCCAATTCCGCAACGGACCAGGCTTATGTCCGTTATGCTAACGTGCACATATTTCCATGAGCATCATTAGCCTAACCAAACCCAGTGCATTACCATCATAATCAGCAGAATCTTAACTACGTCGAGTGCAGGGCAAAGCCATCCGCTTATGCTCTCAACTTTTCACTGTACTAGCTGCGCAAGCCTCTCCCCCCGAACCACCTAAACTCAACTCTGACCCTCATCCTCGGATAGGGTATCCTCGCCTCGGAATCCACTCCGTTACCCTAACGGAGCATCAGCTTTCAGTTCGCCTCATTACTAGGGGTGTGCAAATATTCGTAAATCTCGATACCGAATCAGATATCTTCCTATTCGATTGTTCGAACAAATAAACGAGTGCATTTTCCAGATTGCTCAAAACTAATCGAATATGCCCGCACGTTTTCGAATACTTTTCGAATAATCGTCGCCAAGTTCGAATAAGGCCTGCTGTATTTATCTTCTATTGCTATTCCCAAAACAGGGCCCCTACACCCCGCTTATCATGCTTCCGGGACCGGTATGCGCGGGTTCGAGGGTTCAGCGCCGCGGTGCGGTCCGTTCGCGAGGCGGTTTTCATAATCCTTATACATGGCCTCGGAGATTGGACGACGCGACAGGGCCTAGGCAGGATCACCAAACCTGGCCTTTATGCCTGACCTCGGAGGCCATGCCTCATACGTAGCTCTCGCCCGGCTCACGCACTGATATGTGGCGCTAGTTTATTCTCGTCCGTTATACGCAGCAAAATATATTTTTCCCATGAGCATAACTTGATACTGATAAAATTAATACGCTGACCGTGTTGCGGCCCCCTGATGATGTTCAGAGTTGCATTTTTAACAGGCACAGCCTTTCTTCTTTCATTCCCTCCTTTATCCCTTCCCTTACGGGGCGGTTCGGGTGTCCAACGATATATGAGACAGATACTGCGCCATTTCCTTCCCCCCCCCCCAAAAAAAAAACCAATTATTAATGAATGCGAAAGCAGCGCTTCACAGTTGTGCACAGTCGCTCATTGAATATTCGCAAAAGTGGCCAATATTCACAAAAACATTCGATCCCTATTCCATTCCGTTTTTAGCTAAACTATTCGTATTCTATTCCTTCGGAAAGAGTAGTTAGTGCTCGCACACACCTACTCATTACACTTCCCCGCGCAGGACTATTTCCTGTTTTTAACTGGGCTAAGATATAATAAACACGCGTAGGTTCTCAAATTCGCGGTGCTTAAATTCTGTCCCACAACATTACCGCTGTCAATTTTCATTCCATAGCGCGCTGTGTTGGCCTGGGTTTATTCTCGAGCTCACGATTTGTTAGCCGACAAGTCATGTACATTTATTTCGAGGAAGAGTGGGTAAGATGCCGTTCATCATTTGACAGCGCCTTGAAAAAGTACTCTCAACCATCCTTATCTAATTAATGATCTCTCTATCTCGGTCACGATCTGCGGTCAGTCACAACTTGGCCTAAATAGATGCGCTGCCACGCTACTTACAACCCCTCGCTACCTGTCGTATAGTGCTACTCCCTTCCCATACCTTTCAAGGTTACTTCAGTTTCGTCCATGTTAGTAATAATCCTACCAGTCCACTTTGTTTGAAGACGATTAGATGAACTAAAAGACGTAAAACGCGCGTGAGAGATAGACTCCTGATAGCGAAACGCGCGTTCTTTAACAAGGGTGAGTTCTAAAGCAAGCACTACTGTACACTCTACTAACACCAAGGCAGCCAGCACTCGCCCGTCTACCCCAATCCACCACACAGCTCCCATCGTGGCGCCTGTCGATGCCATGACGTACAGCCGGTGCGGGCACGACCCAGCACTAAAGGACAACCCCATTCCCCCCTGGCCTCTCCTCCGCCTTCGGCCAGAGCATGCGTCCGCCCACTCGCAAACCCTGCCTGGCTAGCAGAACAAAGTGGGCCCATCACGTCAGGGGGCAGTACTGAGACAAAGGAAGCTCCTCTCCGGAAGCGCTTTATTTCATGTTGGATGTTTTGACTGCCCTTCCTGGTCCGACTTCTACACTCACGCTGCTTCCCCTTATCACCTGGAACATTTTATATGCGTATACAGCGGACGTGGCGCTCGTCCCTGTAAACACACACTCCGAGAGCGGCCACGCAGAGAAGGAGAGCGGAGGGGGACAGCCGCTGGTGGCAAGTGTGGGAGATGAGAGATTAGCCGCAGAAGCGCGTGGCGCCAGGGGCGTGTGGGCGGCTAGAGAGAGGGAGACAGTGGGCGAGAAAGTAATAATTCAAAACTAGACGGGAAGAAGAAGAAGAGGAAACAAAACCGTAAAACGGCACCGCAGAAGAAGAGCGCGCCGCATACACGGGCGAACCCTCCGCCGCCTAAAATAGCGCCCCAGAACTGTCTCTGTGACGGCACCACCTTCCATCCCATTCCCCTCTCCAAGGCATCTTTCTATAACCCTCGTAGTACGTTCAGCCACCACCGGGTGGTTTGTTTATGCACGTGCACGCACACCGAGCGAGTGTATTACGCTTCGGATCCTTCGTGTGGGCAGTGGATAAGAGCTTTGCGCCTTACCAGGAGGAGCGCGATGGCGCAGCGCTGAGGCTCATGATTCGCTTCCAGCGTGACCGACGCGGAGACAGCACGTGACCGATGCAGCGGCATCGCCAACTCTGCCGCGGCATACATTCTAAACTCACGATTCGAGGCTCTGGGCCTGACGAATATCGAGTCGTACCGTAAACGAGGCGAAATTCACAGCTTGAGTTGCGCCGCAACGGCCAACGCCAACTCCAGAGTTAGGGGGCTTGTTTAGGTAAAGGGCCTTTTCTTTCGTTTGAGGGCTTTACATTCGTATTTCCCGCTGCTTCCGGGTGGTACACTAAGAAATCTACAAACGCAGACTTTTCCTGTGAGGGGTGGATATAGTTCTCCTTAGTATTGAAACCTCATGCGATAGCATCGAAGCCTCGTTCGAGCGAAAACCCAAGACCGCTGTCGTCACACTCGGCAGGTGGCCACACCTGCCATCTTCCAATCATCCTCCTCTCCCCCCCGCTCTCTCCGCTCCACCCTCTCCACTTGAAGGGGATACGAGGGAGGCGCCGGACTCAGCTCACTAGAAAATGAATAAAACTGACGAAGCAGAAATTAATAAAATGAGCGATCAGAATAGAATCATAATTGGAATATAATCAAGGGAGGAATGGAATTGGAAGTGACGTATGATCACGATTGAACCAGAATGGCGAGTGAAAGAAAAATGCTATTGCATTTCCTCCGCGTCAATCCATGTGATCGCCCCTGAATTTTTGGGAAAACTGTACTGCGATCCGGAAGAGGACTGGTTGGAGCTAGATGGTCGTTAGGAGACATATATGCTTTTTCTGGAAAATGAACTCAGTTGGTAGTTCGCGCTAGTCCTGTCTTTTGTGTTTCGTCTTCGATCCGTCGCGCGTTATTTCGCATTTGGGCAGATGTTATTCGCACTGCGAAAAAAAATGGGGGGGGGGGGGGGGGGGAGGCGGCTATGTTTTGGACGAACAAAGTTTCAAAAATTGCGCAATTTTTATGATATCGCTGCGTAAATCCTTAAACATAGCGAAATCCCGGTAGAAATAGTGCCGGCGCGTAGCGCCCCCAGGCGTCCACGATACCTTATACAACGTCACTGCTCTCATATACTTATCGGTGTGTTCGTCCGGCGTACCGCTACGCCTGTATACGCTTCTATGGAAACTCTTTCGCACCTACCATTTGAAGCTTTGATGTGGGAATGACCTAGAGACCTATATACACGCCCATTGGTACGCAGAGCATTGGCAGGTTGATGTTCACACCACCTCTGTCCTCCACCACATGAACACATTAAACCCTCTCCTGTCAGCTATTCCTGGCAATATACGGAATTCTATGCCGTCAGTACGATTGCAGCCCACAACCTCCTTGAACTGCGGCCGCCGCGGTGGCTGAGTGGTTATGGTGCTCGGCTGCTGGCCCGAAAGACTCGGGTTCGATCCCGGCCGCGCCGGTCGAATTTCGATGGAGGTGAAATCCTAGAGGCCCGTGTACTGTGCGATGTCAGTGCACGTTAAATAATCCCAAGTGGTCGAAATTTCCGGAGCCCTTCACTATGGCGTCTCTCATAGCCTGAGTCGTTTTGGGACGTTAAACCCCCATAAACCATCAACCTTCCTTGAACTGCGGCGAGCATAAAAGGATAAAACACTACAATGTGGTAGAGGTGCACTATTGAAACGTGCACAAAACCGTGGTATTTTTTCTTACTTTAAATGAACTGCCTGCATGTCTGCTATTTGAGCGATATGCCATTTTCGCGAACTTGCAATGTAACCTCACCGAAAATTTAGTTCTGCCGCCGGTAAATTACACGCCGCGGTGGCTCAGTGGTTAGGGCGCTCGACTACTGATCCGGAGTTCCCGGGTTCGAACCCGACCGCGGCGGCTGCGTTTTTATGGAGGAAAAACGCTAAGGCGCCCGTGTACTGTGCGATGTCAGTGCACGTTAAAGATCCCCAGGTGGTCGAAATTATTCCTTTCTTCTTTCACTCCCTCCTTTATACCTTCCCTTACGGCGCGGTTCAGGTGTCCAACGATATATGAGACAGATACTGCGCCATTGCCTTTCCCCCCAAAACCAATTATTATTATTATTACGCCGGTAAATTGGAAAGGAAATTGAAAATTGGTTTTTGAGGGAGTGAAATGACTCAGTAACTGTCTCACATATCTCGGTGGACACCCGAACCACGTTGTACGGGAAGGTAGGACTGAGAGAAGAAAGGAAGAAAGAGGTGCCGTAGTGGAGGGCTCCGGAATAATTTCGACCACCTGGGGATCCTTAACGTGCAGAGACATCGCAGACCACACGGGCGCCTTAGCGTTTCGCCTCCATCGAAACGCAGCCGCCACGGTCGGGTTCGAACCCGGGTACTCCGGATCAGTAGCCGAGCGCTCTAACCACTGAGCCACCGCGGTGGGTCCTATAAACTGAGCAGATCCTGTTTACAAACGACACATATGAGGGTTCGCGCTGATGCACGCGGAATGCCTCTAGAGAGAATTCACTCGATGAATACATTCCACATAAAAGGCAGCCCTTCGCCATCAACCGATCCCTCTTACAGCTGGCCAAGAATCCACCCCCGCTTCCTGTCCAGCCGTTTTGCTGTCTTACAACCCACAGACATGAGAATAAAAAAAGGCTATCCTAATGTGGAAACCCGGGCGTCAGGTCCGGAGGCACGAGAGAGCAAAAGTTTCAACGCTCAACCCAGCATTCTTACCGGCCTATCGGCCACAAGAAAAATAAACTTCTTATTCTGGCAGAGTCCTTTATTGGAAACCATTAATTAGGGCGGCGAACACCCCATCTGAAGCCGCAAACCTTTTCTGTTTTTTGTACAGTCTTCGCTCCAAGAAGATCACGCAAGGGAGAGAATATTTCCTGCTCGAAGGGGTCACTGTCACGCATGATCAAAGATACGCAGCCGCTCTGTTTACAGTACAGAGAAGTGTTAACTCATGGCTAAAGGTCCTCAGGCCACACGGTCTGCTTTTTAAGGTAGTTACGGCGCCTGTGAAGCTGTGAAAGTTTTGAAGGGGCGAGGACGGGACTGCTCCTCACCCTGCTGATATTGAGCCCAATGTTTGTCGGAAACGCTCCACACTACTAGTCTCAGAAGCAGACCCTGTCGCCTGAGGACTTTAGACTGCAGCTGTACCTGTTCTGCTGAAATACTATGCCTGAAGCGTGCACTTAGCCCTGGAAGCTGCCCACAGCCCGACAATACTCGCGCAGGGAAAGCGGCAAGCTTCAAGGAGCGACACGGTGTACGCAAACACAAAAAAAGAGAAACTGCGCCGTTGCAAGAAGATTTCTTCGAATGCAAACAAAGAAAAAAAAACTGTGGTCGCCACAACGCTGCCCACTTCGCGGGGGGGGGGGGGGGGGGGGGGGCTTTTCCCGCGAGCGAGCCAGCGGTTGCGCGTCCTCTGCCAAGACTGATCGGCATAAATCCTTCCGAGCCTGCTTGTTGACACGCCGGTAGCAATAATAATCAGTCACTTCGGCAGCCACCCTCTTTCTCCCTCGCAGCCTCGTAGTTCTGAGTATCGCGGCTGAATGCGAGCAGCGAAGGCAAAATAACGTGCGAATGTGCTTCGCCTTCGGCAACAAACGTTTTATTTTTGCTGTTAGCTTCAGTTGCTACGAGCAAGTGGTCACCCGAATACAAAAGAAATTATATGGACCCGAAATAACTTGTCGCGACGACCAAGAAGCTCTTGACCCTCATGGATGCCGAGGAAAGAAAGAACCCACTTTTGCTGCTGACGGGCCTGAAGTGAGGACATTTTTACTATCTGACGAGTGCTAAAGGCAAAGTTTCGGCTTTGTTTCACAGCGCCCGTGCGCAGGTTTATGCAATCCGTTCAGTGCCTCGTGCAGGACCAGCCAACGTAATCATTCGAAAACGCAATAAAACATAAAAAGCAGTCGCAGTTTCGTTTACCTGAGTCTCGTTTTCACTGGCATACAGCGTCATAGCATCACATCGCCGTCAGAAGCGTTAAAACGAGACAGGAGGATAGTAGCACACTGAGCTGCCGCTACTAGTAGTGCCGGCTGTGTGTGTTCTAGCCGCTGTTTCTTAGGCTCCAAGCGTGCATTAGTCTAGGAATAGACGTCGTTCGTAACGAGCCACTGGTTAATTAACTAGAAGCTGCGGTCATGGAGGTGGCTAATACGAGTTAGTTTATCCTGTGTTTGGCGCATGATAGCCTCAGTCGCGTGTGCACCGTGAAACTCAAAACAACATTACACACGCAAATATGAGTTCCAGCATAAACCCTTGCCTTCTGGCTCCTTTCATTGCGTAGCATCCCACATTGTGACGAAACAGCGAACTAATGACACATATGAATTTGCTTTTGGAGCGACAGCTCCACTTCTCGCATGCAAACCTGAAATTCGAATGACGCTTGGATTTGACCTCTAACTGAAGGCTCACCGTAGGTGTGGCTATAACGTCATACCACGTGACTTGTTGCAGCTGTTACCGCTCCTTCCGCCGCTGAGCCGACCGCTGCTCCGACCTCTCGCTCTCGTCAGTTGCTCGTGCTTCGCTCTTGCTGAATAAAGGGCACAGCTCGCCGCCTATGCGGTACCGCCGCTGCGCCAAAGCTAAACCGTGTCTAACCATGCTTAATCGAGCTTTCGCTCCGTATAACCAGGCTCAGCGGAGTAGAGCCACAGCCAATTTTTTTGCAACGGAGTGGGACCTTTTGATGACGCTTGAAAAGGAAGCGCTAGCAAAAATAGTCGTACGACAGTGCGCTGGTAATGTACTGCTCCTATTTAGGAGCGCTAAGAACTGCATTCGCTTCCAATGAGGAAGTCAAGCAGATCTAACACATGCACGAGTCTAGTACGTCGAACGAAGCGCAGGTGCACAAATATCACTCAGTGCAACGAGGCACTGGATCTTTCCGCTGTCTTCCACTCCAACCCCCCCCCCCCCCCCCCCCCGCACCCCCACCCCCTCACTGGCCCGGCACTTTTTATTTCTAACCAAGAAATTCGCTGCCAGAGCTATGCAATGACATTTTTCGACCTCCTGCACGCATGCACCTTAGGATTTCACATTATCGCGGGTTTAGCACCCATCGAAAGCACCGACGATTTCTTACAAGCTATAGCATCTATTAAATAAACTTTCCGGAAAGGCCATAGTATTCCTTGCTAAGCGCTGGTGTCCGACGAAAGCATGATAGGCACAATGCACCAATACAGCGCATACCCCATTTTCGGATAGTTATGCAACAAAAATTAACACGCAGAGACTAAGGCAACCAAAACCTGCTTGCATAAAAAGTACTGGAACCCGAAGGATAGTGCCCCACGCTTGGAAGACTGCGCTAAGCAGACAATTTACACGCGCTGGATGACAGCTAGGCTTCCATGCAGAAGAAATGCACACCGGATTCCACACGTGAGCTCGTGGGCACGATCTTTCTGAACAAAGCTACGCCTTACGCGATCAAAAAGATTTAGATCTGAGGTAAAAAAGATCGAATAACGAGAGAGAAAAGCATTAATAGTATACAATAAGCGGAAGTAGAAGGCGAAATTCACGAATACTAGCGCTTTTGAAGGGCGCGGACTCTAAAAAAAAAGATCAACAGAAGGAACCAAGGATTTGCACGAGGTTTGAAATTTACGGCGCGGGGCAGGTGAGCATGGGTGTCGCATTATGCAGTGACATTGACAAATATAAAACGATTTTCTGCGTAAGCACATACGCCACGCATGAGGGTGCTGTGATCGAGAGTAGTGCGCGTTATCTGCGACGACACACCTGCGAGCGCTTGGTGCAGCGTATGAACTATCGCGATCAGAATTTTACGGGAAGCGAGTGTGCGGAAAATATGTTTTTTCGGCGCGGTCACGTAAACCAGTCCCTGATATGTGTCAAGATATGAGGGGACGTGCATGCTCTCTCCGCTGGTGACTATACCACGTGACTGGGTAGCGAGGTAGAGCTTCAATAAATTTTTTGCCCGAGAACACGCGTCCCGTAATATGATCGGGATACTAAATTTGTCCACATGCCTGTCTAGAACGCACGAGCGGCGTACTCTCTTGTACACTTACGACGATCTCCACTGCCTGACCGGCCCGATACAGTTTTTTAAACAATTAAGGACTCAATCCCGATATATGGGAATGAGCAAGCACGATGAGGTCAAGTTGCGAGTCCTAGGCCACTCGTAAATAACCCCTCATAACCCCTCGTCTAAAAAACCCCTCATGTAAAGCCCTCACCCAAGGGTGCTTGAGTTATCTGTAATAAAAAAAAAATAAAGTGTACTTCCGACTGCGCCGTTCGAGTGCTTTAGACAGGTGTGTGGACGACTGTACAGTCTTGGTCAAAAGTACACAGCCCAATGGGTCTGATTGTGAGCCCTGCAGCGCGGCTCCTCTTGCATACTCAGGGACCCTAACCTCGCGAAGGCGGGAGGAACTTAAGTCCTCAACCCTCCCAAGCGTAGGACTGTCGAATGTGCTTAAGAGTCCCGCTACATGGCTTGGAAGCAAACCCCTTGGGCTGCATATTTTTGACAAAGACTGCCAATCATGTCTGCGCGCCGTAAGGCTACGTTAAGTCTAGCGCTAGCGCTGTCTCTTCGTCTCAAACTCCGCGCCCTTTAAATGTGCTATTAATCAAGAATTTTTGAAAGCAGCAGTAGCACTTTTAGACCAGGAGTGAGGGTGCTAATTTACTTATTTCCCTTCAAAGCAGAATGGAAACAGAGAGGAACAGGGAGGGGAAAAAACGGGGCGTAAAACCAAGCATAGAAGTTGGGGACAAAAGGGGGAAAAAAGGGATTAGAGTGGAAGGCCAGCCGGGACAATGGCCGCACAAGCCCGACAGAGGCACAGGAAAACACGGTGAGACAACCGCCATGTAGATGAACCCTGCGACCAGCAAGGAGAAAGGGCAGCGGCAAGGAATTTGTTTGCCGGGTCTTTATTCTTGAGCGCGGGCCGTTGACACGTGCGTCATGGAAGGGCGCTCAATTGGCGCCGTCGGCTGAGCGTTGCTATCTTTGCCAGCGACACCTCGCTCGCAGCGAAAGCTCACTGACCGGGTCCTGCCCGCGCACTGCACTCAATTCCTCAAGGGAAAGCGGCGAGAAGTACCAGAGACAAAATTTAACACTGCTTCCGCGCGGCTAGAAAAACAAAACGAACGATCATGGTGAATGCAGCATCAACATTCTAGGAAAGAGCTTCTGTGTTATCAATGTCTTACTTTTTTTTTTGGTCTACCATTATTACCGAGTTCCACGCGGCTCTAGGAGGACCTCAGCCATTTCGGCGTCAATCGATTCCAAAACCAACGCGTGTTAACCCGGCTTCGGACCAAGCGCCATCAAACTGCATTCGTCCTCCGACTGCATAGAGGGATGGAATCTCTGGAGCAAAATAAATGCACATAACGAAGCTGGCATCAGAAAAAAGTGAAGGAAGTTAATACGGGAGCTACAACGAACGGCGCAAACAGGGCAAAAGTCGTCGACAACCAAGAAAGCACGAGCGCACTGTGTTTCGAGTGATACGTGAAATGCAATGTGTTTAGCGCAATCTACCAATTTTCAGTGCATTTCATTAAATAAGGGGAAAATCAGTTATTCATTAGCAGCCGCCCAAGCAGAGCCACAAATACGACGTGTAAGGATGTAGTTTTTCTTGTCTCAATGGAAAAAGACGGCGCTAAAAATTCACAGGGGCATCTTATTACCTCTTTTACGTGTTGGTAATGCGATAGCATCAGAAGCTGCTGATGCCTTCAGCGGAAGTGACGTCACGGAATTGTCTGGTCTGGTGCCCTCACCCTCCCTCCAGCCAATGGGCGAAAGTTTCGACCGACGCACTCTTTCTTTCGCTTTTTAATGCTCTTGCATTAATAAAGCACGAACGACCGCGAAACTACCGCGTAGAGTAGCCGCTATAGAGAGGACAAAATATATATTGACGCATCAAAAAAAAAAATACCTCGTCTATAGGAGGCTATGAGGACAAAAAGTATGGTGGGGCAGCCAGAAAAAGAATGTAAACCAATATGCCCCTGCCTGTGCCACTAAGCATAACAGGCTTGGGCTATGAGGACAGGTGAAAGCAGAATACGAAGAAAGAAACTCTAGGAAACCGCAATGCGAGACTTCGATCACCTCGAAAAATCTTTAACTTCGTCGCGCCTTCCCCGCTTTCCTTTGCTTCCTACCTTTCTTTTGCGTGGCACTACTTCTCGCTTCGCCAGTGATAAATAGCGAGCAGGCGGGTTCCACGTGCCGGTTGAACCCTGGCGAGGAATGCCTCGCTTGTTTACCCCAAGCACCTCTCGCTGTCGCGGTGACGGTGGGGTCCGCATTGAGTCATGCGCGCCAGGTTGAATCACCTTCGGCCCAGCGAGCAGGGAACCCCAAACGGCGGTGAGCATGCTTGCACGCGCGCGGTCGCAAAAGCACTGCGCATCCTTCTTAGGCCTCTCGGGTGCCGCACGTTATTCCGATTCAAAATCAATATAACCCCCCCCAAACAGTATATCCGGACTTCAATGTCCGTTCGTTAGTTTAAATTTCAAAATATCAGCGGATATTATTCTTTTACAGGAATGTCTAAAATTTCGTTAGAGGTATGAATGGTCGGAAATCGTAACATCGAATATTTCGAATTTGTCAAACACCCGATCGATGGTGGAAACATTTTGTGTTTGCGAGACGCAAATGACGTCGCAGATTAAAAGAGGGTATTACTGGTAGCAAAAATCTTGCTGCCCGTAAATAGCGAAGGGGCGTGCTACCAAGCCTAATGTTTTGAGAAATGATATTTTAGCGCGCTAGTTCACATAAAAATAATCTGATTTTCGATATGAAGAATGGTACATTCGCATGCAACTTATAAATTTTACTAGATGTAGCACAATCTAGTAAAAAGTCGCGGGCTTGCTGCGTGCACACCGTGTCTTAAATCAATGGCCCAAAATCATGGAATTTACGTGCGACATTCAAGAGTGACCTCTAAGCATACGCGATGTCGTCAGGGTTCTAGCCCTGCACCGGCAAAGTCTTCCGAGACGATCAATCAGTGGCCATCAGGTGATTAAAGTTTATAGGCAAAGCAATGCGACGCCTTGTCGAGGCGGTGATTGACCTCTCCACTCCAGTCTCCCTGCCCTATCGTTAACCGAAGAACTATTTTTGTTATCGATTTCGTTATCGCCTTCAAGACGACACACGTGCCACCGTTGATAGTTTACTGATAACGTTTTCGCTGGGAACGCACTCTGCACTAACTCAAATTTCTGTGCCGTACCCTAATGAAATAAAGGAACCTCCTGCAATAATTACTTTAATACAAATATGGTTCCAAAGAACAATATCCACGAAATATAAATGCACCCATCTGGCGTTATCGCCTTGCCTTATCACTCACACCAATGTGCACGGACGCCGATCAGAATGCCGCACCGCGATATGGGTGCGGCCACTATGGCCCGGGCAGAAACAAATTTCGTGCGAGTGAACAGCTGGCTAAGCGCCAGCGTACGCCACAGGAAGCTAATGCGCTAGGGGAGCTCTGCAGCTACGAAGAAAAGGTTTATGGGCGTTCACCGTCCCAAAGCGACTGAGGCTATGAGGGACGCCGTAGTGAAGGGCTCCGGAAATTTCGACCACCTGGGGTTCCTTAACGTGCACCGACATCGCACAGCACACGGGCCTCTAGAATTTCGCCTTCATCGAAATGCCACCGCCGCGGCCGGGATCTAACCCGCGTCTTCCGGGTCAGCAGCCGAGCACCATCACCACTAAGCCGCAGAAAATGCTGTCAGATGGTATGAGCACCCCGCACCGGTGGCTCGGTGCTAAGGGCGCCGGGCTACTGAGCTGGAGTACTCGGGTTCGAACCCGACCACGGCGGCCGCATTTCGATGGAGGCGAAATGCTAGAGGCCCGTGTGCTGTGCGATGTCAGTGCACGTTAAAGATCCCCAGGTGGTCGAGATTACCTCCACTATGGCACCTATTTCTTCCTTCCTTCCTTCAGTCCCTCCTTTACGGACTTCCCTTACGGACTTCCCTTACTCCCGCCTTCCCTTACGGCGTGGTTCGGGTGTCCACCGAGATATGTGAGACAGTTACTGCGTCATTTCTTTTCACCGAAACCAAGTTTCAATTTCAATGCCATGAGCAGCAAGCGCAGGCACCAACATTTAGCCCCTCGAACCATGGCGGGCAGTGAGATGCCCGGTACGAGCAGGGAAGATTGAAAATAGCAGGTATTTTTGGCTTGGTCCCACTCCAATGTATGCGTCATTATATCTCTAGAGCAAAGAAGCGTTTTCAGGCAAAAATTCCTGTTCTTTTTTTCAGTCGTGTTTTCGACCAGCTACCAACCTATACTCTCGCCGCCTAGAGTCAAGCGACCAGTCATAGCGTTGCATTACACTGCGCAGACCGTCGAAGGTGTCAGTACACTGGGCACAGCTTTTTTTCATTGTGTAATTCCGCTGCCGTTCACAGCATGGTTATGAAGCGTTGTGCACGACTGACCCCTAGTGTTATTCAGACATGGCAAGGCGTTTTCTTCCATTTTGGTCACGATCAAAATTTCTGCGCTACCACACACGATGACATTTTTTCTTGAACTATACGACCGCTTTATAGACGCACGGCAACTTATACTCGTGTTGTTTTTACACTTTAGCTTTCATTAAGTTCTGAAAGCGCGAGGTGGTTGCCGCAACCAGATTTCAAGTGTTCCCCTACGTCTAGTGCGAAAGGTGCGCTTGAATAATTAAGGGAGGGGGGCTTATTTGCAGCACGCGTTTAAATGTGTTAGCATTACAAGCCTTCGAGCACTATGTGCCGATTTGTGTAGCTTCGAAGCTTCCGGGCGGAATTCTCCTATTTGTCGGAATGCTACAGCTTTGCTATGCGAAAGCATTTCTTTGCTCATGAGTGGCGTCACAGGAAGCTGTGGACGGGCGTTGTGGACGAAAATTGTGGACAGAAGCTCTGGACAGCAGAGCATGTCTGCACGAACTGAATAAGAACAAAGCGGCGGCGTATATGAGAATCTAACGCCGGCCTCCGGCGCGCGAAGCAGGAACGCTTCCACTCCGCCACGAGGGTGCAACGTTTGTAAAGGCGAATCTATAGTGAACACACTGATGTCCGGTTAATTTCCTCCATGCTTGAAGTGCATTAGCACCGCCATCATGCGTACCCCCCCTGGCAATGTAAGGCGCTGGTCCAGCAGATGGCGCGAGTGTAGGCGAGATGGCGGATGCGCATGAGGAGGAAGGACGCGCAGTAAGAGAAATGCTTTCGCATTACTGCACCTAAGCAGACTTCAGTGCACCCATAGAATTTTACGTATTTAAATAAACTAACACGGCAATGTATCTAAAACTTTAAAAAAAGTATTTCCAACATTGCATGTTACGTGGCAGAAAGTGTTCTTGTTGCAGCCGTTTGTTCTTAGCCTTTGCTTACCTGGACGGTTTAGGGCTATTTTGATCAGCAATTCATTGTGCCAATATAGCAGGCAGCTCTACAGAATCCTAAGAGAAATCATCTCTTTTCAAGAAGCTTCATGATAAAATGAAGGTTTGGAATTCATTCAATCAACTTGGTTTAAAAAAGAATATATAATACCAAGTACACAACTATATGATACAAAAAATGCAAACTTCAACTTTTTATATGCCATAAAATGGAACGTCCTGCTGTTATGAGATACCTAGAAGTAGATAAAAAAGACCTCCGTGTGGAGACTACATCCACTCAGGAGCAGATACTGTTTGGGCAGTGTCAGTAAAATTGTGTGCATGATTAATTTCATGATGCGTGTTCTTAGTGGAGATCAGTGTTGCGTTTTTCAACCACTAAAACTTCAACTCCTTGAGTTATTAAAGCGCCGCCGCCAGCACTTTGCTGTTCCGCATGAATATTCGTTTTCTACGGATATTCGCACGCGTAGCGGATGATCATACGAATATTCGATTCGTGTTCGATTCGCTTCTTTCATTATTCTATTCGTATTCGATTCTGTACAGAACGTAGACTATTCGTAATCGATTCGATCACGAAAAAGCACCATTCACGCGCCCCTACTTTTCAGCTATTGCGTTTTCAGCGAAAATTCCTATGTACTTTGAGGCGTTCTCCAGTGTATAGAGCCCCAAGAGAGGTTTAATTCATCTGTTGAATTAAATTACAGGATCGCACTTAAGGCTGCTTAAGAATGGAAATGCGAAAGCTTCTCCCGTTCCTCTTCTCACCTTTTCTCATTTCCTATGAACTTCACGGGACTCGACGCCACGAGCTGTGCAAGACTCGAACCCACGGCCTTTTTTGTTATCGCTATCATCATTACTACAATCACTGCTAACATCATCACTATCATCATCATCGCTGTCAGCGACTATCACTATTGCTATCATCAGTAACACTATCATCATCATCATCACTGTCGCGAACTATCACTATCGCTAACTATAATCATATCAGCATCATCGCTATCACCAACTATCACTACTGCTATCAGAATTGGTGAACGAGGACCCCAGTGATGTCACAGGGGACCAACTTCCAGCGACACACATTGCGGACACTTCCGGTGTCAATATATCCATCTAATGCTTTCGTATTAATAACGGCAAGATTTTCTAGACGGTGTATAATTTCTCAGCAATTATTGCTTAATTGGAACAGATTTCAGAATGTGGTTCATTTTCAAACCAGTGAATCTTGACTAGTTATATTCTCGAAAAACAAGATAAGCATCAACATTCATGAGCTCCTGTGTTTATTTTAACACATTTGGCTCGGTGTTGCATTCATAAAGGAATACGCGTTCAGGACTGGGATGACTGACAGCTCCGCCTGTGAAAGATGAGGTTGCGAAGAGACAATTGTACGTACATCTCCTGTGTGTGTGCCCTGCTTTGGCGACCGAAAGACATGCGCTGCGTTGTGCCCTGGACCGCCTTGATCCTCGCCCTTGAACAGAGGATAAGATCCTGGGGCCGTGGCCACAGCAGTCGAGTGCATTCAAGGCCTACAAGGCACTGTTTTGATTCCCGAGAGCAAACTGACTTGAGGGACAAGCTGTGACTGTGCCCCTCGCCCCATGTCTCTTTCCCGTTCCAAACCCCTCATACCCCTTATCCAGTGCAAAGCAGCGAACCAGAACACCCTTCTGGCGAACACCCCTACCTTCCCTCCTACTATATTTCAAGCACACGCTTGTTTGCTTACGGGGCTACAAGCAGCTACCATTAATTTGAGGGAAAACGACGGTCTATTTAAAAAGCAGCTTAGAATCGCCGCTCCGCGAAAACTTAAAATGGGAAAACAAGCGCTATATATAGCTCAGAATAACAACGCGGTCCACATTTAGCCCATGCCTATTCTTTCCACTTTCGTTTTCGGCACGGCGAAAGCCCGCCCCGAAACTCTGCGAACTGCAGCGAGTTTCTGAGCCGCTGACGTACAGCACGAAGCAGTGCGCCTACGACGTCAGTCGCTCGATGGACCACCTCGTAATTATCCTAATAGCTTACAAGACGCACAATGCGCTTCCCCCTCTCCACTCCCGTTACGCAAGGAAAAAGATTTGACTTCTATGTGCGAATTAATATTTAAACTAAAATAGAAAGCATGTACTGTTGAACCTCAATTTAACGTAACGGTTTATAACGAAGTATTGGATATAACGAAGGAATGACGATTCCCCTTGGAAGCTCGATCAACACGGGCTATAACGAAGTTCAACTGTACGTGCGTATGTAAAATTTTGTGTAATAATATGCAATGACTATAAATTACGAGTTGCATAAACACTAGTGCGAAGCTAGAGCCCCTAGCAGCGGCGGCTCTCTCGCCAAACAATCCGTCCTCACATATTGCTTGGGCGCTCGGGCGCCACTGGTCCCCCTTCGGCCAATTTTATTTCATTCATTTAACGCTCTCCCCTCCCCCCTTTTCTTCCCCCCTTAAGAACTCCTCCTATGCCCTGAGGCAATAAAAAACGCAATACAAAAAATGGCTCACGAGCCGTTTAGCCGTAGTTACAAGGTACGATGCGTGCATGCTTACGATACAGCACCACTGGCATGGAGACGTATGGGCGCAACATGCCAGCTGATATTTTTTTAAAAGGAGAACTCAATACGGTTCTTACATCAGACTTTGTTTTGTTCACTTTTCACCTTAGTGGTACGTAAACGAAGGCTGAGCTGCGCAATAAATGACGTCGGTGCGGCCTTACGCAACTAATTACGCATCGATCATGCCTGAAAAGAGGCGGGGCCTCACTAGACTCAAGACGCGTAATAAAATACTCATGACTATGAATTCTGATTGCGCAAGCTTGGCGAAAGAGCGCCATACTACTCACATAATTTCCGAATAAACGCAGAAATACAGGGGCGCTACAAAGTCACTGACTTGAAATAATGAAACGCTAGGTGTTACCTTCAATTCATTGCCACCTCACTAGTGCTTATTTCCTTCCTGGTTTGCTCCCAATTCACAGTGTCTAAAACTTGCAATAGCGTTGTATTTACCCACAAATTAAAAACATATTCATCAGGTCAAGGACACTTTCAGCCTGTCGACTATAATTTAAAGCGTGCTCGCTTGCGCTCCGGCCGTTCCGCGCTCTGCAGTTATTTCGAGAGCCCCGGAACGAGGGCGACACCGCGTGCTGCCTGTCAAGCTATCGAGCAGCATCTTACCCTCGACGCGCTCCATTGAGCCGCCAATCGCGGGCCGAGCATTTGGAGGGAACCCAAGCACCGCCCACAGATTGGTCGACAACCAAGGAGGAGCCGCCAGTGTTTGGCTTGGTTTCCGGCCAGAGCGTTTGTGGCCGCTACTATATGGCGCGTGCAATTGTGCGACACCAAGACGACCGAGTGAACTCGGCGCAGTCGTTAAAAGAAGAAAACAAAGGATTCGGGACAGACTCACTGTTTGGACTTCTTTTTCCGGTAGCGTGCTTTGACAAGCGACGCCATTCTACGAACCCCGACGGCCGCAAGATCCGGAAGAAGAGGAAGTGTTGGCAGGTGCTGCCGTTTCCACCTCGAGAAGCTGGTGAGACGGGGCAGGTCCTTCTACGTCTCTCGGAACTCGGAGCGTCCGGTCGCAAGACAGTCTTCAGATTATCTTCGCTGTGCCTCCGGCTCCGTATGCTGAGAGATAGAATACGCTGATATCTTCTTTCGCTGTTGTCCACGTTCAGACCACGACCCTTCTAAATCACGGTCTTCGTATAACAACGAAGATTTCACTACTTCCGCTCGGTGGTTCGAGCGGGCAGCGTGCCTTCGCATGCAGCCTGAAATGCACTGTCCATAATAGACGCAAACGCTAAAGCACAAACACTGCCTCACCTTACCAACGACACCTCATAGGAGAGCAATAAATAGAGATAACGACGACATTCAGGGTGCGATTCACAGCCAGAGTATTGCACCTGCTGCCACGTATCTATTGTTCAATTGCATAATAACCGGATGATAGCAAGTTTCAGCTCGCTAGCGGAGCAGAAAGGCCGTATCAGTTTTTTATCTCCTCAGCCCTTCCTACTCAACAGCTGTAGCGTCCGTGGAGCTCACCCCTGTTTGTATTGTCTGGTGACACACGTATGGAGATGCCGTTGTAACACGCTGTTTAACAGTTCGCTGCCAGATTGTTTCACGGTTGGCTTCGAAATATCCGCATAGTGAATCAGGGGCACTCTGTCTTCATTCTGTGCTCATACGGTTTTCTTGTCCTTCAGAGCTTCCAGGGCTTTTTACAGTGCGGTGCCGATGATAGTCTGAACACATGCACAAGATAACTGAAACGTAAATGCCCCGAACTGCTTGCACTGTATCGCTCCGTGTGCTGATGTTCCGGACGACAACGACCACCGTTCCTTTACTAACGCGGCTAGGGCCTTTCTCGAACAGCAGAAAACTGGCAACAAACTGAAACTGACACAGTCACCTCACAACAGCGGAGACGCCAGTGCTTACTTCCAGGAACAAGGTAGGTTCCAGTCTGCTTGTCACGTGCCGGTCGGCGTGACGCACCAGATATCAACTAGCTGACCTGCGAGTTTCTCCTCGACACCAATCACTGGGCCAGCGACAGTGGCTGAAGAGGCTTGGAAGAGGTAAAACCGAGAGGAAGAACTAAAAATGAGCCACCACTTCCTCACCGGTGAGAGAAGATTCCGAGCCAAGTGCAGCGGCCACCCAAAAAGACCCAGTAAGCGATCCACGTGGGACCGGCGTGTACCACACGGACTGGGACGCGTAGGCGCACTTTGCCGCCAGTTGGTTCACGACGAGGCTAGGAAACACTCTTCGAACTTTCCTTGCGTCACGCTCCTCTTCTGCTTATTCTCGTCGAACGCCTCTCTCCCCCCACTCCTTCTCTCGCGCTCTCCCAGTGTTGCAGCCTTGCAGGAGAGAACAGGAAGGAGACGCTGACAGAGCGGGCACGACCACGAAGTTGAGCCGGGAAGATCGATGGGGCGAGAGAGCGACCGCCAGTCCAGGAGGGCCCGGTACACTGTTTTTCTGCGTGGCGGCGCGCTACTGGTCCCTGGCTACCGGGCGGCGGCGACCAGGAGCGAAGACTTTGCCCCTTGGGTGACGGCCGAGGCGGCCAGCAAAGCGCACCTTTTGCGGTCTAGCCGAGTCGCGCACCTCCCGCAAAGTCCGACCGTCGTCGTCCGTCTTTCGCTATAGCTCTTGTGTTCAGCCACCCCGGTCTGCCGCGCCGCGAATTTCTCTTCTGTCTTAGTTTTGCCGTTATAGCCGGCTGTTCTTTCTTGGTGCTCTCCCTTGGAGCTCTGTTACTTTTCTCGGCGTTATCGTTTGGTTGGCGTGTTTGCTCTCGGCGTGCCCCTTGAGGAGAGCCGCCCCTTTCCCCGCTCGCGCGCTGCACCCTCGCCGCGAGTTCTAAACATAGGCTCCGAACTGAACTCGGTGCAGCGAACACGCGGCTTGAGCAGAAGCGGCAGGCAATAAAGCAAAAAAGAAAGCGACAGTGTCCGCGGAGAGGGCTACGAGTTGTAAGAAGGGGCAAGCGAGAAACTGGAAGAGGGCTACAACTTCAAGCCACGGCGGAAGTACAATTGCGAGCCATAAAAGCAGCATCCGGCACACACAACACGTGGAACGGTGAAGAAAAAAAAACGTTCGAGACTTTGTCGTAATCCTGAAATTATATATGGAAAGGCGATAGCGATGTGACAAGGTCCTTCGCGGGCTTGTAACAAGAAAGGTTGTGTATACCATGAGCTCTTCGAGTTTAGTTAGGCGCCTAGCCAAACGAAATTGTGGTGAACTCTCGTATTTCGGCACATAACCAAACAACACAGCTTAACCGAGCCTGACGCATGGAGACGCGTAGCAGGCATGGGTACAGTCAGTACGGCGTTCCTCTTAAGTCAGTCGAGCGTGCCGGACTCTCCCCCCCCCCCCCCCCCCCCTCCAACAGCTTCTAGCCCGCACGGGTTTCTGTATAGTAGCAGCCTATTGTAAGTGGGAGAATCCACGGCCCCGACCGCAAGTGCGATCGACCTACTGCTGGTCGGATGTGGCGTGCACTCTCCCGTCTCGACGCCCGCAGTGCATCGTCAGGTGGCGTCCGCATACAGTGCGGCACGGTTTGGAACGTGGAAGAGCAATCAGTTACTTTTGTCCCTGACAGTAAATGACTTTTTGTTTTCTTTTTCCCTCCCTTCCGACAACGCGCGGGTCAGTTGCCTACTCACGGAGTGACCCAGACGGCACGATTTTCTTTTCCGGCAATATCAAAGCCTTCGCGATAGCGGTCTCCACAGAAAAGGGAGAAACAATATCGATAGCTGCAGTCAGGGTCAAACACTCAGCGCCGTGTCTGTGCACTTGTCTCGTCCTTTGTCCTCTGCGCTGCTGAATAGCAATGTCACACCAACTTGCCCAAGCTTCTACAGTATCAAACACTCCGAAGTTGCGGAGGAAGCGGCCATCACTAGCATTAAATAACCCCAAAACTGATACCGTTATGTCTCCAAGCCTGTCAATAAAGGGCAACTGCATAGGCTTTATAAATCGATTAGCTGAAACAGATCTTATGTGTGAAACTTGAAGGTAAAGCATACGAAATCCTTTCGGGCTAGAATTTGAAATGGTGACGGAATCGCCAATTAAAATCGCGACGGCCTTCAAGATTCTCCGCAGCGTACAGCGCCAAGCGGGGGCGCATCATGACGTCATCGAAGGTACCGGTAGATTTCCAACGCATAAACGCTTGCTTTTAAGGAAAAAAACCAACGCCACCGAAGGCAAAGACCGCCGAACGTTGTTTGGCAGCATCCAACAAGGCACTGCAGGGTGCGGTTGATGGGACTAGAAATTTTAAATATTTCCTTTCGTGACGTCCGACCAAGCTTAATTCTCTGCGCACTCGTCCACCGTTGTGAGGAGAAGCCTAAAATTTACTCGTCGATTACGGCGCTATTTTGAAAGCTAGCGCTAAAACACTCTGCATGCTTTACGTACGGCCTAAAGAGATTTCAATCCTTAAATAGCACGGAATGCTCAAAAATCGTGTAGTTGCCTTTTATAATACTACTCGAGAGGAAGAATCTCAAAACACCCCATGAAAATCCTCCAAAAGTACCCTAAAAAGGGGGAGGGGGCACGTCGAAATGGCCTGAGTACCGGATCACTCTCGCGACCCTGGGAACGAGGCAGCTCACAATATCTATTGGCCGAGCCTTGAGCAGGGATTCGAGCCCGGAACGCTCAGAGGAAGGTCTCATCAGCTACAAGGAAATCACCCAACACCTAAAATCAGCTAGACAGGCGCTACCGCCACCTCACAAAGGTGTCACCAAAGATCAAGAGGTTAGGTGGAGACAACTCCACGCCCATATTCTACCAAACCGGGTAAGAATGCACCACATCAACCCAGACGAATTCAAACCCGATTGCTCAAAATGTCGCCAGAGAGCCACGATGGAACACATCTTTTCGGACTGCCCCGCAAACCCACCGCCCGAAGAACTGCAGAAGCTTGTAGGCTCGCAAATGTGGGAGACCCTGCTGGAAAGAAGCACAAGTCCGGATCACAACACGAGTCCAAGAGGTCGCCTTCAGCGCCGACTGAAGGCCATCTGGTGGTGTTGACTTCCGGCAATGCGTTTCAGGCTCCCGCTACATTAGAGAGATCTAGCGTAGCGCGATCAGCGGCGAGCCACTGCGCATGTGCGGGTCGTCCTAAAAGCCCCAGCTGCGCGCACGACTGCTGCGTAAGGACAAAACAGCGCGTGTGCACTGACGGCGTGCGGAAGCAGATAGCGGTGACGGATTGTGCAATGATAAATGACCTTTTGGTAAAAAGCGTTGTAGCTCGACGCATCCAGCTCAAATTTTCATGCCTCTCATGCACTTGTTCTTATGGCAAACCTCTGTGCACTGTTGGAGCACCCCAGAATTGCTACAAGCTTAACACTATCACTGTTCACAACATTCGCAAAAATGCTTAAGTGAACGTCCCAGAAAAAAAACCTCAAAATTGAAATGAAATTGCTCTTCTTTAGAAAACAAAACGGCGCAATAACATCTCACATGTCGGTGGACACCTCAACCGCGCCGTAAGTGAAGGGAGGAAGGTCGAAGAAAATGAAGAAAGGAAGAAAGATGTGCTGTCACAAAGCTTCTTATGTTACCTAGAGGGAAAGCTGGCAACCCGTCCATGGGAGTTTGCATGGAGTTTCCTCAAGACCACTTCAGCCACCATGGACGCTCTAGGCATAACCAACTGCAGAACCACAACTTTTGGCCAAAAATAATGTAAAACCAAACATTGTCCAATAATTCAATATCAATATCCTTCATTCAATATCCTGTCTATAAATTGCAACAAACGAGCATAAAAGCAGGTAAATGCAAAGTTTGCCCAAAATAAGAGATGGCGTGCTCTCCTAGTGGCCAGGTATTGCACATAACGCAAAGCAATATTTTGTGCTTAAAAGGCTCACTTTTAGAAATAAATGTGTTTTCAAAAAATGTTGTTGCTTGAACACTTTAAGAGGTTTTTTAATGGCATTTCGGAAAACAGAAACATTTCATTGGCGTCATGTGCTGTTGCGCTTTCGCTACTGTAGCTTTTGCGCATTACGTTCGCGCCCAAGTCGTCTACGCGCGGCATGTAATAGTAATAACCTCTATGCAAGCAACCTTTTCCGACCAACGCTGAAATTAAGCATGCGAATAACAGTTCATAAATCAACCGTCGACTTGCGCTTACCATACGCCTTTCCCTCTCAACCACAGTTTAGATATTCCCAGCACGATCCTGAAGAGCAGCTCATATATCCGCTCTTCTCTGAAGCAGCACGTATGCGCGCACACACGGAGAACAGCGTTTTCGGAATGGGACATCTCAGTAACGCCACTCTGTGGCGCTGACCATGACGCCTTGAGCGTCCATAGTGGCTGGAGTGCAGAGCCGCCAGCTTGCCCTCTATGTAATAGTAAGAAACTTTATGTGTGCCGTAGTGGAGGGCTCCGGAATAATTTCGACCACCTCGGGATCCGTAACGCGCCTTTGCGTTTCGCCTCCATCGAACCGCTGCCGCCGCGGCGGGGTTCGAACCCGGGTACTGCGGCTCAGTAGACGAGCGCCCATCATGTCGGGTGAAAAAAGCAGAGAAAATTGAAAATTGGGTTTTGCCCCGCCGCGGTGGCTCAGTGGTTAAGGCGCTCGACTACTGATCCGGAGTTCCCGGGTTCGAACCCGACCGCGGCGGCTGCGTTTTTATGGAGGAAAAACGCCAAGGCGCCCGTGTGCTGTGCGATGTCAGTGCACGTTAAAGATCCCCAGGTGGTCGAAATTATTCCGGAGCCCTCCACTACGGCACCTCTCTCTTCCTTTCTTCTTTCACTCCCTCCTTTATCCCTTCCCTTACGGCGCGGTTCAGGTGTCCAACGATATATGAGACAGATACTGCGCCATTTCCTTTCCCCCTAAAACCAGTTAAAATAAAAAAAAGGAAACAGCGCAGAATCTGTCTCACATCTCGGCGGACACCTGAACCGCGCCGCAACGGAAGGAATAAAGGAGACACTGAGAGAAGAAAAGGAAGAAAGGTGCCGTAGTGGAGGTCTCCGGAACAATTTGGACCACCTGGGGATTTTTAACGTGCACTGGCATCGCACAGCACACGGGGAGCCTTTGCGTTTCGCCTCCATCGAAACGCAGACGCTGCGGTCGGGTTTGAACCTGGGCACTCCGGATCAGTAGCCGAGCGCAAAGAAAAAAAACAATTCCTGGCAAGCCGGAAACGACGATTTATGAAGAAGACATCTAGTGCAACAAAACTGCAGCGCTTGTTGCGAGGTGGCCGTTGCCTTTCTGATAGCGTCTGCAACAATTACAACAGGCAGTCACCTCGCATGACGCAAAAAGTTCCCAATGTGGAGTGACGCTGACCTGCCGCACATAGTCAGCTGTCCTTCTCCCTTGTCCGTAATAAATGTTGTCGACTCCCATCGTTCGCGCTGTGAATGACTCACTAACAACGCACCGCACCAGTAGAACGGGACACGGATGTTGCGCCTAGTAAGAGTGTATAATAAAGGGGGAGATAAAGGAAAATATAGTAGACTCGGGGAGGTACGAATGACTGGGCGCGCCTGCAGATACGAGCGTCAACGCTCTTCAGACTCCCTGAATCACTTTACGTTGCTTGTCCAGGCAGTACGGTTTACTGTTCGCACACAGCACTCCCGATATCAAATTAATGTAAGGATCGTGGCAAGCGAATGGCAAGCATAAAGTTCAAGTTGCATTTCGTACTAATGGTACTGGGAACTGCGTTCAAAACATGAAGAATTTCAACCACTTGGGGATTCAGCGCCTGTCCTGTTTTCTCGTGTCCATCTTTCGTCCTTGTTGATTCGCGCTGCCGCTTTCCATGATCAAATAGAGTTAGTCCTAAAATCTCGCATCCAGAGTTAGAGTTTACATGCACTGTTTACAGCCGAACAAACATTGAAAAAGCGCGACATTTCAGTTTAACGAAGCATAGTAAACAACTATAAATTGTTTTTTCTAGGAAAGGAAATGACGGAGTAACTTTCTCACATATCTCGGAGGACACCCGAACCACGCCGTCAGGGAAGGGATAAAGGAGGGCGTGAAAGAACAAAGGAAGGAAGAGGTGCCGTAGTGGAAGGCTCCGGAATAATTTCTACCACCTAGTGATCTTTAACGCGCACTGACATCGCACAGCACACGGGGCGCCTTAAGAGTTTCGCCTGCATCGAAAGGCGGTCGCCGCGGTCGCGTTCGAACCCGGGTACTCCGGATCAGTAGCCGAGCGTCCTAACCACTGAGCCACGGCGGCGGTACCTTATCAGACGTTGTGAAAACACATCAAGGTGCATACGCTGCGTTGGAACGTGTGGAACGATTTTACCTCACATTATCGGAACACTCAATCAAACATCCTCGCTATACAGATCGCAGCGGACATGACACCAAAACTGAAGAACGGGCTCTAATTTCCGTCCGAACGTTAGTCATATAAGAAAACAAAATACTAACGACCGCTGTAAAATCGCTGCGAAAATCAGCGCAGGCATCCTCGATAATTCAGCACAACACAGCGAAGAGTACAAAGGAAGAAGACACAGGAAAATGGAAGGAGCACTTGTCTGTGTCTTCGTTTATACTAGTCGCTTTGTTGCGCTGAATTTTCCAAGATGCATCCTCTCCAACTCGCCCAGCTCAGCATAATCTTTTGCGCTGGCGGTGGAATTATGAGAATCTACGAGCTACCTAGAGGTTCGGATCTTTGTCAAGACGCAATTGCGGATCATTTTCCCTTCTTCTCAGCCATGTATCTAACTGCAAAAATAAACCTTTACCTTAACCTTTATGATGGGCATCGGTTACTGATTTCTGATAGTGGTTCCTATGAACTGTAAAACAAAAGGACGCAAAAGCGTGTTGAGGACTTCTTTCATTGGGTCTCTGCCGCTTCCATTACTGCATCACAATGAAATAAATGTGCGCGTAATTGCTCTCATGGTGCACTGGCAGCTGAACACAAGATTTGTGTAGAGTCAGCGTCAAGTTAAAAACGAAAAAGGCAATAGAAACAAAACGAGGTTAGTTGTAGAATAATACCATCTAACTTAATTTTCATTAGCACGGCAAGAAGACCGCTCCACGGAAGTGTTAAAGGGGTACTGAGGAGAACTCCATAGAGTTTTGATTCACAGGAAACAAATTATGTGCCTCTTTCTAGTTATGTTGATGTTTCTCCGATGACTGCATTGGACGGCTGCGTTGGTTTCATCTCGGGATTGAAGGTCTCTCAATCCACGTCGACCGACTAATTACTTATGCTTCAAAATCCACAAGCGCCACGAACTGGACCAAACGCACGATGGCGCGACCCCTTCTCAAACGTCCGCCATCACCGCAGGGTTGAAAATGTGACCATCTAACAGGTATTGCACGATAGCGTATACAGCTCGTTCGGTCGGAAAGCCGTCGCCGTCGTAGTAGTAGTAGTAGTAGTAGTAGTAGTAGTAGTAGTAGTAGTAGTAGCCGGCATCGCGCGGCGAAAATATTCCTTCCGGGTCTCCACGGAGATGTGTGAGACAGGCGTCGTTTTCTTCAAAACCAATTTTCATTTCCCTTCCCTAACGGCGCGGTTCGGGTGCCCACCGAGATAGTGAGACAGGCGTCATTTCCTTTTCTCAATACCAATTTTCATTTCATTTACCTTCCCTTACGGTGCGGTTCGGATGTTCACCGAGATATGTGAGACAGGCGTCATTTCCTTTTCTCAAAACCAATTTTCATTTCATTTACCTTCCCTTACGGTGCGGTTCGGATGTTCACCGAGATATGTGAGACAGGCGTCATTTCCTTTCCTTAAACTGTCCAACGGACAAGCCGTCGCGCCGAACGGGCGATGGCGTTCCGTGGTCTTCTTGGCAACGCAGCAACACGCTCTCGCGTCCCGCTCTTAAAAACGGAGCTTAAGCGTCCTCCAATTTTTTAAAGCGAAAGCTACACTGGCCGCGAACTTGCGATTTCGCCGTGGCGGTGCTCCGAGGAGGCACATGGCGTCAAAACGCGCGCCTCTCCGCGGATATTTCTCTCTCACCTCCTAGTGATTACTGCGCATGCACCACTAGTAGCACCAGGCCACAGGTGTTCCGCCGCTGCACAGCGCCGTGCCTTTCCTAGAAATCCAATTTTCAGTTTTCTTTCTTCTTTCCCTCTCTCCTTTATCCCTTCCTTTACGGCGCGGTTCGGGTGTCCACCGAGATATGTGAGACGGTTACTATGCGATTTCCTTTCTTCAAAAACGAAACAAAACAAGTGAGCCGACGGCGTTCATTGACGTTGACAACTTTGCAAAGGCCGTTCATTTTCACCAAAGGAAAGGCGAACAACTGGCTCCGTAGGGTCAGTGGAGAGCTCAATCTCGCTTTCATGTACGTGGCGTTGGTGTCCAACTGCAAAAGCCTGCTTTGATTGCGTTCCGCACACTGGATAGGCAGGCCGCCCTCCCTGCTACTCTAGGAGGAGGCATGCAGTTAGTGGTTGATCGCGAGAGTTTGACCACCAAATGAATGCTGCGGCCGAGCTATTGCTGCAGTGCCTCATGTCAGCCAAAACACTGTCAGCGCTAATGCATTCAGGCCACATCTCTCCCTCACCACCGCCACATGTATCAAGCCACGAATGAGGCGTCCGCATATCTATACTCCGTCTCACAAGATGTTTGCAGCACTACGAAAGGTACAGCTCTCTCGTCCAATCAGGATGGTGCGCACTACATTAGTGTGTTCCTACGCGCCTGTGGCTCGATCCACCTGATGTCCAGGTGGCTTCTTTCTACCTCTATTTATAGTAGCACCGAGCCACACGTGTTCCACCGCGCAGCGCCGCGCCTTTCCTCAAAATCCAACTTTCAATTTTCAGTTTTCTCTCGCTTCTTTCCCTCTTTTATCTCTTCCTTTACGATGCGGTTCGGGTGTCCACCGAAATATTGTCTTTCTTCTTTCCCTCCCTCCTTTAACCCTTCCTTTACTGCGCGGTTCGGGTGTCCACCGATATATGTGAGACGACCAGGGTACCGTTCTCATCAGTTCCTCTGTTGTCGCGTCGCAGTAAATTTCAGTAATCGTGTCATGTGCATATAAATTTATTTACTCCAGCGTGCCGAGGCAGCCGAGTGTCGATGGTGGCGAAATGCAAAACAAGCCCATGTGCTGCGCGAAAGGCAACGCACGTTAAACGGGTTCGATCATCTCATCGTCCTCATAACAACTGAATTCAGCACTGCTGGTTGTGTCGTCCTCCAGGTTGACAACAATGGCCGGTCCCTGGTCAACAACATCGTCGATGATGTGGTCCAGTTTTCTCATCACATCTTCCTCACTGATAATATGCTGCACGTAATTCTTCCATTTCTCAACAGTCACTTGCGTGATGCCTTGCCAAACCAGAGGCTCGACGTCTTGGAGCTTAAACGTCTTGTTTTGGCTGGCCACGAAACCCTTGACGTCGCTCCAGACAAGCTCTATCGGGTTCAGTTGGCAGTGGTACGGTGGCAGGCGCACAACGAGATGGCCAGCAGCTTTAGCAATGCAGTCGACACGGTATTGCTCCCCACCTGTGTTCACATTGCTGACAAGCTGCATGAGCTCGGCCTTGACCATGCCGCTGCTCCACGCGACACCTTTTCCGGACAGCCAAGCCTGTATGTCCTTTTTGAGGCTACTCATCCGCCACACTTTATCCTGCTTCACAGAATGATATGGCGCGTTGTCCATCACTATAACGCTGCCGGGTGGTAGTAGTGGGAGAAGTCTCCTGGAGAACCAGTTTTCGTAGTGTTCCCCGTTCATTTCCTCGTGGTAATCGCCCGAGTTTTTCTTCGCTCGGAAAACTTCCGCTGCGCCTTCGACAAAACCTTGCTCACTACCGCAATGCGTCACAATACGCCTGCCACCTTTGCCACTGGGGTTTTGTAGACCAGTCGACAGTCCGGATCGATGCGCTTGGTGTGCAGATTGGATGGTGCAGTCAGTCCACACTCGACTTCGCGTGTGGCCGGCGTTAACCCACGTTTCGTCGGTGAAGAAAATAGGCCTACCCTGGCGTCGCAGCTCCGCTATCTGGCGCAGGTACCGGCGGCGACACTGCACAATGTGCGTCGCTTCGATTAACGTCGCATTCCGAGAGCGCTTCTTATATCGGAAGCCAAGTTTCTTCAACATCCTCTGCATTGTCGCTGCGGACACGGTCGGTAGCGTTTCGTCCTCTTCGAAATGCGCAACCACCTTCGCGATAGTTGGAATTTCCCCTCTCTGGAAAAAGGTGTGTACCACCCTTCGCAACACGCTCAGGCCAAAATCGTCCAGCTTCTTCGTCCGCTCGCGGCCTCTTCCGCCAGCACGCTTCTTCGGCGACAACACTCGGCCCGCGTTCAACGTCTCCGTTGTCCACTTGTAAAGCGTTCGCTCGCTCACCTGCGTGAGTTTTGCCGTCCTCTTGATGAGCGCATTTGTACTCCAACTGCCCCCGCACTCGACGCGAAGCGCTTCAAGAACATTTAAAGCCACCTGCTTCGCCTGCTTGGGGAAACAGCGCACTGTCGGTGTAGAGCACACAGGAGACACAACAGACTCGTCCGACGCCATGTTGGAAAGTGGCGACGCATCACTACCTCGCAGCAGGCCTCCGCAGAGCTGTGTCCGTACGGGCTTTGTCTGGTAATTTCACCAGTGATTGAAACACTCCCTACCATTTAAATATACCTGTCCAAATTATGTTTTTAGTTGCAATGCTTATTGTTTTGATTAATAGTCATACACTTCTCAAATATTCGAGGGACTATTTTCTGCGTTTCTGCAGCCCTGATTGGACGAGAGAGCTCTACCTTCCGTAGTGCTGTAAACATCTTGTGAGACGAAGTATAGGGAGCCAGTTATGAGCCCTTTCTTTCCTCAAAGCCATCGCCGTCTAGTACATTGTCAACGCCAACGCTAATGAACACAGTGAATGCCGACATCTTTCGCTTTGTATATCCTGGATTAGCTGAGGTAATCCATATTATTTTTGTAACACGCGTTAAGAGCATTACAGTTGACCTGGCCTGGCATGGCGTTTCATGGATGACACCACTCGGACGACAGTAGGCCGTCGCAAGGGTAACAAGTGGCGGCATGTTAACGGCACTGGTGCTGACCACGTGAAATGAAAGCACAGATGGAGACGCGTTCGACACACCAGAAATGGAAAGGGCACAAATCATTATCATCGTCATCGGTTCTTCTTCGTATAATGTACGATAGTCTTGAGCGTTCACATGTTCGGCTGCATACAGTACTGATGCACCAGTCCACGGGGCTCATCATTCGAGAGGTATACACTAATACGCCTATAAGGCAGGAAGAAAAGAGTGCGCTACAGCACAGCTTACTCCCTTTTTGCTCCTTTCTGTATGGGGCGTACAAAGCTTCGTCGTAATGTGGAGCACAATGCGGGTTTGATGACAGTATACTGAACTCCTATGCCAATTTTAACGCCTACTTTGTGCACGCTCAACCAAACGCGAGAAAGAAACCGGACGCGTCGCTAATATGTCCACATCGTCCCGACTCGCCTGCAGAACGTTCTGGTTTGAAGTCCAGAAGATGAACAGGTGCTGAAAGGGAAGCTCAAGGCTAACTTAAGGCACCAGGCGTCTATAACGTAAACGGATATAGCACAGCACACGCGGGGTTTTGTATTCTGCGGCCACCCGCCGCGGTGGCTCAGTGGTTAGAGCACTCGGCTACTGATCTGTAGTTGCCGGGTTCGAACCCGACCGCGGCGGCTGCGTTTCGGTGGAGGCGAAACGCTAAGGCGCCCGCGTGCTGTGCGATTTCAGCGCACGTTAAAGATCCCCAGGTGGTCGAAATTATTCCGGAGCCCTCCACTACGGCACCTCTGTCTTCCTTTCTTCTTTCACTCCCTCCTTTATCCCTTCCCTTACGACGCGGTTCAGGTGTCCGCCGATATGTGACAGATACTGCGCCATTTCCTTCCCTCAGAAACCAATTTTCATTTTCATCCATTAAAACGCGGTCGCCGCGCCAAACAGTTTGACCCCCTTCCTCGTGATTAGCAGCCAAACGACACCCTTATCAAGCTCGTGCGGGACGCGCAGGCATCGAGAAAATCTGCACCAAGCTGAGATTGAGGCACCTTGGAAGGCAAGCTCTCGCAGGTTCTCTATAAAGACCTAATGCTCCAGCGTGTTGAAAACCCTCATTACGCGCCCTGGCCTCCGCAAGTGGGACACGAAGTGTGTAGCGCGTGGTGCGTGCGGAATGTGTACAGCACCTGCTTTGGCGCGCTCTTGCGAAAAGAGCAACAGCCGCTAACGTACAGATCGACTACGTAACTTGTCACATGCTTATCGAGCAGCGACACCATGTGCACACAACGGATATGCCCTCTCAACCTGTCGGCATTAACATTAGGATTGTGTGCGTTCGTCGTCATTCAACGCAGGCGGCACATAGCACTGCGCAATAAACGCCGATTATCACTGGACAACTGTCATTACGTTTACTTTGGCAACCGCACAGATGCATTGCGTGTTATACATTCTAAAAGGGCTTGCACCCCAATACTTCAGAATGTACCACAATAACAAAAAAGGCGCATTATAAGATTCCCCGCTCTACGTACGAATTAATATACTCTGTGACCAAGAGGTTAACGTGTGTTCAGGCACTGCTTCCCAAAGTGCGTTTAACTCGTGAGTGTATCAGACAGACAGACACAAAAATTTTATTGAGCAAATGAGTTTTAGACCCAGCTGGGTCCCTGGGCCACTGCGCGGTCCTGCACTGCATAAAGTAAGTCATGCCGGGACATGACGTCGGCAGCCCGAGTCACCGCAGCAAGCTGCGATGTTGGGTCTGCAGACATGAGCAGCACCTCAAAGTCCTCCCAGATCGAGATGGCGTGCTGTCCCCGCGGGGGAGGGTCAGCAGGGCAGCCGAAAAGGATATGGGAGAGTGTGGCGTGGGGGTCACCGCATAGGGAGCACGCAGGGGATGTGCCGCAATAGTGGGATAAAAGCTGAGCGGATGACAGAGAGCTCGTCTGGAGGCGTCTGAAGATGATCTGTTGGGAGTGCGTAAAAGAGGGGTGGGGAGGAGGGTAAGTCGGACGGTCCAAACGGGGTATTTCCGTGAGCTCCGCAAAGGTTTGCGCCCGCTCCCTCGAGAATCCTGGATCGAGACTGTACTGAGCCCGGCAAATCAAACCTCGGGCCAATTTATCGGCAGCCTCGATTCCAGGGTTCCCAGAGTGAGCCGGCACCCACTGAAGCTCTACCATGCGCGGTAAATTTTGGGTAGGGGTGTTCAACAATTGCCAGGCAGGGGCGTGAATCCTGCCCCTGACAAAGTTGGACAGAGCCGTTTTGGAGTCGCTGAAGATGTATTGGGCGCCCGAACGTGCAAGGGCTAGGGCGATGGCGGTCTCCTCTGCCTCCTCAGGCGTAGAGCCCGAGAGAAGACGGTGAGTTAGGGGTTGGGGTAGGGTTTGATTGTAGGCAACTGCTACCGCTTCATGCGCTGTACATGCGGCGTCTACCCAAACGTCATCGTGGGCTTGCCCATAATATTTATGGAGGGCATTAGCGCGAGCTACGCGGCGAGGGATGTGATATTGAGGATGGACGTTTCGAGGAAGGGGTTTCACAACGAGAGGTGTATGGATGTGTCGAGAAATGGCTATAAGGGTTGACTGATTAGCGGGTATGTTGATGCGAAGGGAAGAGAGTATATGGCGGCCAGTGGCGCTCGTGGCAGGTCTAAGGTACTGTGTCTGAAGGTGCGCGTCAACTAGTTCCTGAATGGTGTTATGCATGCCTAGTGCAAGAAGTTTGGCTGTGCTAGTGCTACGAGGTAGGTTTAGGGCTGCCTTAGTCGCAAGGCGGATCATTGCGTTCACGCGTTTGGCTTCCGTGCGGTTCAATTTGAGATATGGGGTTGCGTATAGAATGCGACTAAGCATAAATGCGTGCACTACTTTCATGTTGTCCGCTTCGTCTAAACCCTTGTTAAGGGAGGACACTCGGCGTAGAAGGTGCAACACGGATTGCGTGGAGGCCTTGAGTCTTTTAAGGGTATGTTCATTTCGTCCAGAATCCTGCAAGTGGAGGCCAAGGACGCGGAGGGCAGGTGTGATGGGGATAGGGGATCCTTTTAAATTGATTTGGATGGGCAAGTTAGCGCCAGATTTTGGCCTAATTAGGAAGAGCGCGGACTTAGATGGGGAACATTCGAGCCCGACGGATGACGCGTGAGAGGAGATGGTGTCTGCTGTTAACTTAAGAGTTTCCTCAATTTCCCCGTCAGAGCCATGAGTGGTCCATGTGGTAATATCATCAGCGTACAGGGTATACTTTAAGTGTGGGATTAGAGCCAGTTTGTAAGCTATGGGGATGAGACCAACGTTAAAGAAAAGGGGAGAAAGGACTGCCCCTTGAGGGGTCCCGAGCTCTCCGAGTGTATAAGCGGATGTGGTAATCTGATCTATGTGCAGGGAGACAGTGCGGCCCGAGAGAAACGCGCGAGCGTAGTTGTAGGTTTTATGGCCTACCTGTAGAACCTGCAGTTCCCGTAAGATGGCATCATGCCGAATTCTGTCAAATGCCTTGGTGAGGTCAACTGCCAGGATAGCTTTAGTGTGGTGGGGGATGGTATCATCAAGCACGTGATGCGTAATTTGAAGGAGGGCGTCCTGCGCAGATAGATGCGCACGAAAGCCGAGCATACGGTGGGGAAAAAGGTGGTTGTCTTCCATATACGTTGTTAGCCGAGCAAAAATTATGTGCTCGAAGACCTTGTCTAGACAGGATGTAAGAGAAATGGGGCGGATGTTGTCTAGGGTGATAGGCTTGTGGGGTTTCGGAATAAAAATAATTTTTCCATGCTTCCACGAGGCAGGGAAAGTACCTGCCTCCCAACATTCATTAAGTGTATCAGATATAAAAAAACGCTCGAGGCTCAGTTTGTGATGCTGGACGAGACGCCTGCACAAATATATGCAGCACCATCTCCTCTCCAGATTGTAAAGCGCAACAAAGTCTCCCTCTTTCTGTAACTTCCTCCTGCTCCTCGTGAGTATAATTGACATAATGATTGAAAACCGTTATTGGAAATAACTAAAGTATTAATCGGAGAGCCTAAGCCAACGCCACCTATACAGATCCTGGTAAGTCCGTCTCACGAGTTATTTGCAGCAGAGCGGAAGCAACACGAGTGCAAGGCTATACGGCTTCCAGACTTGCCAGGTTGACTAGCGAGACCGTGAGTTAAGAAAAAAGCACACTTGTGCAAGCCGTTAGTTTCCACTTCACTGCGAGCAACTTCTCAGCTAAGAGCACCGAAGTCCCAAGGCCGTCGTGCGGGTTACCGCGTGCTTTCTCTGCTCATAACCACCGCCACCTCTACAACGCTACGCACAAGCTCGCTCACACGAGCCGCGCGTCTTTCCATAAACGCCTCAGTGCGTTTCCGACGCTGACGACACAAAGCCAGCGTCCCTGCAACGTATCGGACGACACTCGCGAACGCTTACCCGTCGCAAATGCTCTACGTGTAGTATAGTATAGATATCCAGCAACATCTCGTTATCCTCGCAGCATTATTCACACTTACGATTGCCTATAATCGACGCGGACAATAAGAGGAAATGAAAGGCAACCTTTCTGCCCGCGGCGTCGAACCGCCATATTCGCACCAAGTGCGGAGGCGCCTGCGTCGACTACCGGGCTTATCAAGCTGATAAAGATTAGCCCAGATCTATTCATCAGTATTCACCCATGCTTAGCACATGCCATATTAACCGGGAAAGTGAGTGCATTGCGAGTTACTGGGAGTCAGATATGGACACAACAAAAAAATCCATCTTTTTGTTTCGGACTGCCGATGTGCTGTGTGGACACTTTTCGCCGACCGCAAAAACGCAAATGCACATCAGCGTCACTGGATATAAAAATCACGATGCGACTGTTTAAGCAACATAGTTAATCATTCAGCGAAAGAAAAAAAAAGTGATCCGCAATTTGTGGGCACTGCGTTCACAGACCTGCGATACGAAATGTTTGCCACATTCGTGGCGCCTGCAGGCTGCGATCAAACAGGGAGCGCAAAACTGAGCTCAGTCACACGGCAGTGTGCGCAGCCCGTGGGTGCAGCGAATTCAGTGTACGCGCAAACACTTACGCCACTGTCAGTCTACCATCTCTATATGCAGCGTGGGCTGCGCAAGCACTTCAAATGAGAAAAAACCGCCAAGGATTCAATTTACTTTCCAAAACAAATTCATCAGAAACGAATTCAAAGTAAAAGAGAGTTTGAGCAGTTCAAAGTAAAACGAGCGTTTTAGCAAGTTGCGGTGAATTTTAGGACAACCAAGGCGCAAAAGACGGCGTTCAAAAAATACGTTTAACCAGGACGTACGCTGTACTCACACATGTTCCCTGCTCGAAAGCACGCTTGTATATATGACCTCTGTTGCACTTCCGCTAAAAATAATAATAATAAAGTGATTTTAAGCCGCACTTTCGAGCAATAAACAGCTGTGGGCGTTCTATTTTGCGGACGCTGTCTCTTTACGCTGCCGTTATGTTCGCAAAAGCAAAAAAAGAGGCGGATACTATAACGCCAACTCGTGCGGTGAAAAAATTCCTCTAATTCAACCGAAAACTGGACGGCATCGAAAGCACACTCACTCGATTATGCTTTCCACCAGAGCGGATGTCTGAGACGTGTCCACGTCCTCCATGCCAAGAAACGTAGCAGCGTCCACCAGCCTTTTCATTTCACGTCCCCAACCACTTCACAGAAGGATTGTCTTCACACGGCACCGGCCCAACGTTCAAAATTCACCACTCAGCTTGGACGGCGCCACCACAACGCGTTCAAGACCACGGCTCAAGGCGACAAACACGGATGCGTAGCCGAAGTTACCGCCACGAAAAGCCTCGAACGACGACTGAACGTTAATAGCAGCTTAGCCCAGGTGACGGCGTCTTCCAGCTCTCAATCCAAACTACGCGTCCATTCTCCCGAACACACACACACACACGAGAACCACGGGCACGTCACAAACCGAGTGCCCCACCGGGTGTTCCCCGATAAATGAAACGAGAAGTATACACTCCAGAACGCACGTTCACAACGCACGCACAGGAGGTGACAATCGCAACGCCGCAGAGCAAGTTCTCCGGTACACCAGCAAAAGAGAAAGAAATGACCACACAGTTACAAGTGAAGACGCTAAATGCGCAGCTGCTGAAAGGTTACGAGACCCACGCCCGTTGCAGAGTTTTAGCGCCGCGAACGCGGACTTGAAGCGTTGAACGTGCTCCTCCAGTGCGGACAGCGAACACAATGGGCGTCGCGTGACAACGCTCGCACACCGGCCTGCACGTGCTGCAATCCGATGCGCGTGCATACAGCCCAGTCGCTCGCCGCGTGGCCCAGCTACTGACGTCGTCGCTGCCGAGGGAACCAGTGCGCGGCAGACGCGCACAGATGCAGGAAGAGCGGGCGCGGAAACAGGCTGTCGCCGGCAACGGTGCATGGCGTCCCCCCAGCCGGCCGGCGGGGAAAAGCGTAGGCGTCGCACCGCAGTGGTCCCGACATAATCGCGACACGGGAAACGGATGACAAAAAGATACGTGGCAATCGACCGGGGAATACACGGCATCCGTTTTTCCAGCGCGCGCTCTATTCTCCGGCTAGATTCGTCCTGCACGAAGCTTTGCGTTCGGTCGACGAGGACCTGGTGCTCCTCCGGCGGCGCTCTTTACGCCGATAAAGACAGCCGACAGCGACCGCTCTGCGAGAGCTTGCAAAAGCTGATAAGATGTGATTTCCGCCTAGAAAATGAGTGTGACTGAAAGACCCTCCTCCAAAACACGCTCCCCGACCTGCGCCCATGTTTTTCTCAGTCGCACGCCATTCTTACGGGCGTGTCTTGCAAATGGAGCTTTACGTTTTGCCTGACTTAAAACTACGCATTTGCCCCATTTCATTGGTTACCAAGAAAATGGCGCAGCAATTGTCTCACTTCTCGGTGGACACACCCACCGTGCCGTGAGGTTAGGAAGGAAGGGGCGCACTGAGAGAAGAAAGAGCTTTCCTGGTAGAAAGCCGCAATAATTTCGACCACGTGGGGATCTTCAGCGTAGCCATTTCTTTGTGCAAGATGAGAAGAATAGAGTGCACGGGGGGAGGGAAGGACTAACATGAAATAAAAAGTGGTTTTAGAGGAAAGGAAATGACGCAGTAACTGTTTCACATATCGTACAGCACACAGACAGACAGGCAGAAAAACTTTATTGAGCAAGTGATTTTTAGACCCAGCTGGGTCCCTGGGCCACTGTACGGTCCTGCACTGCATCAAGTAGGTCATGCCGGGACATGACGTCGGCAGCCGGAGTCACCGCAGCAAGCTGCGATGTCGGGTCTGCAGACATAAGCAGGACCTCCCAGTCCTCCCAGCTCGAGATGGCGTGCTGTCCCCGCGGGGGACGGTCAGCAGGGCAACCGAAAAGGATATGGGAGAATGTGGCGTGGGGGTCACCGCATAGGGAGCATGCAGGGGATGTGCCGCAATAGTAGAACAAAAGCTGAGGGGATGACAGAGAGCGGTTGTGGAGGCGTCTGAAGAGGATCTGTTGGGAGTGCGTAAGAGAGGGATGGGGAGGAGGGTAAGTCCGACGGTCCAAACGGGGTATTTGCGTCAACTCCACAAAGGTGTGCGCCCGCTCCCTCGAGAATCCTGGATCGAGACTGTTCTGAGCCCGGCAAATCAAATCTCGGGCCAATTTATCGGCAGCCTCGTTTCCAGGGTTCCCAGAGTGAGCCGGCACCCTCTGAAGCTCTACCCTGCGCGGTAAATTTTGGGTAGGGGTGTTCAACAATTGCCTGGCAAGGGCGTGAATCCTGAATTGCGTTCACGCGTTCGGTTTCCGTGCGGTTCAATTTGAGATATGGGGTTGCGTACAAAATGCGGCTAAGCGTAAATGCGTGCACTACTTTCATGTTGTCCGCTTCGTCTAAACCCTTGTTAAGGGAGGACACTCGGCGTAGAAGGTGCAACACGGATTGCGTGGAGGCCTTGAGTCTTTTAAGGGTATGTTCATTTCGTCCAGAATCCTGCAAGTGGAGGCCAAGGATGCGGAGGGCATGTGTGATGGAGATAGGGGATCCTTTTAAATTGATTTGGATGGGCGAGTTAGCGCCAGATTTTGGTCTAATTAGGAAGAGCGCGGACTTAGGTGGGGAACATTCGAGCCCGACGGATGACGCGAGAGAGGAGATGGTGTCTGCTGCTAACTGAAGAGTTTCCTCAATTTCCCCGTCACAGCCATGAGTGGTCCATGTGGTAATATCGTCAGTGTACAGGGTATGCTTTAGGTGTGGGATTAGAGCCAGTTTGTAAGCTATGGGGATGAGACCAACGTTAAAGAAAAGGGGAGAAAGGACTGCCCCTTGAGGGGTTCCGAGCTCTCCGAGTGTATAAGATGTGGTAATCTGATCTATGTACATGGAGGCAGTGCGGCCCGAGAGAAACGCGCGAGCGTAGTTGTAGGTTTTAGGGCCTACCTGTAGAGCCTGCAGTTCCCGTAAGATGGTATCGTGTCGAATTCTGTCAAATGCATTGGTGAGGTCAACTGCCATGATAGCTTTAGTGTGGTGGAGAATGGTATCATCAAGCACGTCATGCGTAATTTCAAGTAGGGCGTCCTGCGTAGATAGATGCGCACGCATTTTTGAACAATCCTTATCCACAGGGGAACTTCCATGTGACTGGAAAATCGGGAAAATCATTCCCATCTTTAAGTCGGGCGATAAAAGTAAGATAAGTAATTACCGACCCATATCATTAACAAGGATTCCATGTAAATTACTAGAGCATGTGATAGCATAAATATTATGCAGCACTTAGAAACTAACAATTTCTTCTATCCGAAGCAACACGGTTTTAGGAAAGGGCTTTCCTGTGAGACTCAACTAATCGAATTCACTAACGAGCTATTCACATACAAAGACAATGGTTTCCAGATTGATAGTATCTTTATTGACTTTGCCAAAGCCTTTGATCGCGTTCCACACTCTAGATTAATAGCCAAATTATCATCATTACATTTAGACAGCCTTACAATATCGTGGATAAGGAACTTCCTCACATTCCGCAAACAGTTTACGTTTACTGACAATCATTCTTCTTCCTTGGCCGATGTCTCATCCGGTGTACCTCAAGGTAGCGTGTTGGGTCCGCTATTGTTTCTCATCTACATAAATGATTTGCCATCCAACATAACATCAGCAATCAGATTATTTGCTGACGATTGCGTAGTTTATCGCCAAATTAACACACCCGACGACCACATCGCTCTTCAAAAAGATCTAGATAAGATTACAAACTGGTGCACGCTATGGCAAATGTCACTAAATACAGAAAAATGCAAATTAATGACTGTCAGCCGAAAGAAAACTAACTCTCTTTACACTTACTCGCTTAATAACAGTGCTGTCACTGTCACCCCCTTGTACAAATATCTCGGTATTCATATTACAACAAACTTATCATGGAAGGCGCATATAAAACATGTTACAGCAAAAGCATCTAGCACACTTGGTTACCTAAAACGAAACCTACGTGAAGCCCCTTCAGCCACTCGTGAAATAGCGTACAGAACCTTTGTTCGTCCTCAGCTCGAATTCGCTTCCGCCATCTGGTCGCCACATCAGGAATATTTAATAAATTCTCTCGAATCTGTTCAAAACCGTGCTGCGCGTTTCATCGCGAAAGATTACAGTAGGCATTCTAGCGTAACTGCTATAAAGAAATCACTATCACTCCCATCTCTTGAATCTAGAAGGACGATAGCTCTGCTTTGCTTACTGCACAAAATCACTCACAGTGAACACGCAACTACATTACCCCTTTCCCGCCCATTTCGCACATCTCGCCGCTTATATAACGCACACAGTTTCACACGTGTTTTTGGCCACACAAATGCATTTAACAAATCTGCATTGCCTCTGGCAATAGCAGCTTGGAACGATCTTCCAAGCCACATTGTTGAAATTAATAATCTAGACACGTTTAGAGAAACATTAAAAAAATTGATTCCGTAGTGATGCGCACACGTTTCATTTGCACCATGCGACTTGGCTGTCATTCTCTATCCTTGCAAGCAGTTTATAAATATACATGCGTTTGCAGTTATTTGCAGGAATTCGATGAGCCATGCGCGTTTCTGATCGTCCAGAGTGTTGTTGTTCTTTTTCGTTTGCTTGATGTTGTTCGGCGTCTTTCGATTCAATTTTCTGTTTCTTTTGATTCTTTGATTTGTTGTTAGCTATGTTTTTTGCTCCTGTTTTCGCTATATGTTGTTTGTCCTAACCCCCTCACGCAATACTCCAGTTGGAGCCTGTGAGGTATGTGTATAAATAAATAAATACTGTGGGGGAAAAGGTGGTTGTCTTCCATGTACGTACGTTGTTAGCCGAGCAAGAATTATGTGCTCGAAGACCTTGTCTAGACAGGATGTAAGAGAAATGGGGCGGATGTTTTCTAGGGTGATAGGCTTGTGGGGTTTTGGAATAAAAATAATTTTTCCATGCTTCCACGAGGCAGGGAGAGTACCTGCCTCCCAACATTCGTTAAAGTAGTTGACTAAGTCAGAGATGGAAGCATCGTCAAGATTTCTGATAGCTGCATTGGTAATTTTATCATCTCCGTGAGCGGTATGCCGTAATTTCAATAGGGCGGCGCGAAATTCTGATTCTGTAATAAGGGCGTCAAGCTCGGCCTGGGGTGGGCCCGCATAATCAGGAAACTTGCAAGGGAGACCGGGGGTTGTATAGGTGCATTTCACCTGGGCGAGGAAGGCGTCGGTGTCCTGTCGATGGTTGTGAGCGAGGTGGCGAATGCTAAGGCGCGTCTGAGATTTGGATTGCGTGGGGTCTAGCATGTGCCGTAACAAGTGCCAAGCGCGGGTTGTGGAGAGATTACCGCGGAGACCGTCACAAACCTGAGCCAAGTTAGCTTTGCAAAGAGTGGCACTACATTGTACTATTTGGGATTGAATCTGGGCAAGTTTGAGTTTTAGTCTCCTATTGTGCTTCTGAGTCTTCCACTTTTGCGTTATGTTGTCCTGTGCTTGGAGGAGGTGGGCGAGCTTGCTGTCAATAACAGGGGTGTCTGGGGTAGAGTCGAGCGTTTGAGTGTGTTGGCGAATGTCTTTTTGCAACTGAATAATCCAGGTGTCTAGGTCGAAGGGGGCCTGTGTTGGCTGCGCTTGTCTAAGTTTGCGGAGCGCGTCCCAATTAGTGTGCTTAGCGGTAAATTTGCGCTGATATCGGCGATAGTTTAGCGTTATTCGAATTAGGTGATGATCGCTGCCTAGTGTGGAAAGCATTCTTTCCCACTGCAGGTGGTCCAAGTTTCTACCAAGCGTGAGGTCTGGGCTAGTATCGGCAGTAAAACTGTTACCAATCCGCGTAGGTAAGCTGAAATCATTAAAGATGATCAGGTGGAGCGCCAGCGTCTCATTGTATAAAACTGTGCCTCTGTGGTTGGTGCGCCAATAGCCCCAGTCCACGTGACCGCAATTAAAATCTCCGTCAATAAGCAGGGGGTTTGATCCGGCCAACTGGGTTGCGGATTTGAGAAGTGAGGGTAGTAAGTTAATTGGCTGACGTGGGAGAAGGTAGCAGTTAAGAAAGAACAGGGTTGATTTTGTAGGGGTGGGCGGTAAGACTTCAATAAGGCTGTTAGCGATAGGGGAGGTAATTACGTGCTCCACGTAATGCAAGGATTTAGTGACATATGTGACCACCCGAGGAAGATCAGTGGGTTCTGAGGGGATAAAAGCGTATCCTGGCAGCTGCCTGCAAACATTGGCGTCCTGAATGGCGATAATGTCTGGTGGGGATGACGAACTTGCGATAATTTGCTGCAGAGGATCGCGCTTTCGCCGAAAGCCCCTGCAATTCCACTGAATAATCTGTAAAGAATTAAGGCCCGTCGGAGGAGGCATGTTATTTGGTAGTGAGGGGAAGGAGGGGTGTGGAGAGTAGCACTGTGAGAGGATAGTCCGTTGAGAGTCCAGGAGTGAGGCGAGTTAAGCGCTCCTCTACCTTGGTCATGATGCTACATATGACACTATCCATTAGACGGGTAATGGTAGATTCAATGACAAGCTGGCACTGTGCATTGAGCTGCGCAGTAATGCGCTCTTTGAGCCTGGCTTCCAAGTTTCGGGCGAAGGCCTGAAATTTGGCGTCTAGGTCTATTGGTTCGACTGGGCTCTCATCAGGCCTTCTTTTTTTAGGGGAAGGTTGGGCGGGTGAAGGGGAGGGGGTGGTGGATGGGGAGATACAGCAGAGGTGGCGGTAGAGAGGGCTGCCCTGAGCTGCTTTACCTCCTCTCGCAAAGCCTTCACGTCCGGGTCCTGGGAGGTCCTGGTGTTCGTCCCGGCAGCCTTGGAGGCCCATGTTGCAGTAGACGGGAGGCCCATGTTGGAGTAGACACAAGCGCCTTTTGCGTTTCGCCTCTATCGAAACGCTGCCGCCGTGGTCGGGTTCGAAACCGGGTACTCCGGCTTAGTAGACGAACGCCTTAACCACTGAGCCGAGGGTAACCACCGCGGCGGGTTTTTCTAGATAACGAAATGGCGCAGTAACCCTCTAAAATATCTCGGTGGACACCCGAACCGCGCCATAAGGGAAGGGATGGAGGGAGTGAATGAAAAAAAAGGGAGAAAAAGGTGCCGTAGTTGCGGTCTCCGGACTAATTTCGACCACCTGGGGATCTTTTACGTGCACTGACATCGCACAGCACACGGGCGGCTGTTGCGTTTCGCCTGTTTTGTAAGAAGTGAAAAAAATATAAGCAAACTGGCGCCCAATATGTCGACGATTTTCGGCATGGCCCTGTAGTATAACGCGCAAGAGTGAAACTTGTAGGAAACAAATGCCTTAGACGCAAGGAAGCTGCAGAATGAACTGAGAGTTCCTCAAGGCCTCTTTCGGAAAGCAAAGAGAATAGCGTTTTTGCTTAAAACCCTCGTCGGCTTATGTTGCAATTCTTTTACAGATTCATTCCTTTGCCGCCAAGTTACCAACAGCTGCTGCTTATAACGGCATAGCGGGTTGTCTCCAACAAAGGATCTGAAACAGATTTTGTTAAGCACACGGACACAAACGGCGCCCTCTATCCACTGCGGCACCTCTTTCTACTTTCATTCTCTCATTCAGAAACCGCAGCGAGTGCAATAGCCCTCCGTGTCCAAACTAGCGCTGTAACATTTACCAGTGCTTATTCGAAGCGCACTATGAGTGGTCAGCGTTACTTAGTGCACCAAACGATTAGCGCTACAACGATACCACGCACAACGGTACGACGATGGTGTTTATTTGCATTATGGGCCTGTTATCATAAGTGCTGTTGGAAACGAGGGGTCCTTGAGTGAGCTGACTCTTTCAGCGCCGCAGGTCCCTTCTCCGAATGACGTTGTCGGACTTGGTTATGAAGGGAACTGTACAGGGGGTTTATTTTACATTATTTACAAGATTTTGGAACCCATTGGAGGGTGATGGGGGAAGGTCGGAGGATCTGAGAAGATCTGAGGATGATCGAGGATTCCCTCTCAAGGCACTCGTCGTCCGGTTTAAAAAGGGTCCGGTCCCCAGGATTCCCCAGGTCCGAGAATGTCTTCGCCAGGTTGGGCGTGGCCTAACTTGCGCTGTCGTACTCACACACACACACACACACACACACACACAACACACACACACACACACACACACACACACACACACACACACACACACACACACACACACACACACACACACACACACACACACACACACACAGCACTTCACATAGGGACGCGCCCCGTCACATGCCTCGCCGGAGAAAGAGGGTGCCGCTGGACAATCGCCCCCCCCCCCCCCCCACCAGAGAGAGTGTTGTCTTCGCGTCCGAACGACAGTTCTCACGTTCCAGCCGGCCGCGTCTTCCGGGAAGTCCGAATAGGCGAGACGCCGGCGAGCAGGCATAGTTGAAGGGGTGCTCCGGGCCGCACGATCTTCCGCGAACAATGTTGTTTTCAAACGGCAGTGGAATCCTCCGTCTCGAATCCAATAAACCTCGCGAGGACCGGCCGTGGGAACCAAAATGCCTATCGCCGTGCAGGGACCCCGGCTGCAGGTGTCCTGGCCGAATACGCCGCTGAATCAGACCACCGGCTGTCGCCAGAAACCTTACAGTGCTTTGTTGTGAAAAAATTGGCTGTGGTTTAGCTCTAGTTCCCCCTATAGTTTAACTGTGAAAGCTTCGTTTCCTAGGCACGTCGTCTACGCAGCGTCTCATTCCGACGATTTCGAGAACTCAAACCGGTCTCTTCCGCAGTTGAACAGTCACTCCGGTACGTGGCACGAGTTCTAGCCGCATCTTCGTTACGACGCTTCACAAGTCGTGCGGCGTGCTCTTCTGGCGTCTCTTAAGCGCGTTCTCTCTTCCTCGCTTCGTTCCGTCGTTGCGTCTCTTTCGCACTATCCATAACGACGACAATACACTGACTGATGACTGACTGATGTTGCCGAGAGGAAGAAGGAAAACGAAAGTGCACGGGCCTGCCTACTGGCTCAAGCCGAGCCACGCTCGCTGCCGGGTGCAGAAAGTGTGTGTGTGTGTGTGTGGGGGGGGGGGGGGGTAAAGGATAGGAGAGTAAAGAGTGAAAGAAGTTGGAAGTTAGCGCTCGTCCTTCGTCTTTCTTTCCGTCCGTGTGTTTTTTTCGCGCTTTTCGTCTTACAATGCATTACCAACTAGCCTGCACCCACACCTTACTAAGTGAAAGAAAAGACGCGCCGCGCGATATCCGCGCGAATATGCCCCGGGCACTGAGGCGAAGCGCATTTATATATACCCCCCGCGAGGCGACACCTCCTCTCCCTCTACCCCAGCGGAGCACATTGGAGCGAGCGGCGACGGCGTCGACGGCGGCGCCATCTAAAAATCTGTTTCTTGCATGTAATAAAGATCAGTTGGAAGTGAGCGCTCGTGTTGTGTGTCTTATTCTCGTCCTTGTTTTTTGCGCTTTTACGTTCAGCATGGTAAACCAACTCGCCCAAACTCGGCCTTTATTGAATTATATCTGTTGGAGCGCGGCTGCGGCGTTGCTAGGCAACGGCGGTTCAAGGTCGTTCGTCGGCCACGGCATACGGCTGAAGTGCGCGACGAGCCGAAATGGCTCGCTGGATGGCGTAGTAAAGCTTTCGCTTTGAAATATAAGGGTGCGGACATGGGCACCTCGTCGTGTGGAGAGGCAACGTCCCCGAGCGCGTTCCGCCCTTGCTCGACTCGCCGCACGTTTGCGGGTTCGGGAGTCACGCCTACGTGTAGCGTCCCGAGCACGGCCCTCTGACTCAATCTCGGCCTTATCCAGGTCTTTCCTCGTGTCGCTACTGCTGCGCTTGTGCGTCATGGCGTCGCCGTTGAAGTCGGCAGCAAGGACCAATAGCGCAGCGCGATCGAAACCGGCGAGAGGGCGCGATGAAACTCAGGATGTCTTCCTGAACGGCGTTTCAAGGCGTTTGGCAGAGTCTTGTTGCAACTGCGCGAACCGCCTGATGACGGCGA